>JABEVN020003230.1:0-18944 GCA_013146195.2 Codonopsis lanceolata | reverse complement strand
TCGGGAAACAAATAACAACGAGAAGTAGCAAATAATGGGTAAGGCCATAACGGCGATCGCGATAACTTAAAACACATGCGGAAGCTAAACAAAATATCTAGTGGCGCAGAGCTAACAAGCTCAAACCAAATACAACCAAAGAGATCATAAATCTCTTGGTCCAAAAATCCCGACGCACGTCGCAACATTGGGCACGTGGGAACAAAACTCACGTCATCATGATACAAATATAGCAAATAAACCAAGTCATCGGCGTTACAGGCGGGAACCCAACATTACACTAAGTCTAAGACTCTAGTCTACACCAAACTCAACGGCTAAAAACATGCCGGAGAACAAACATGATATATTAATCATCAACGTACATAACTGAAAACAAAATAACCAACATTCGCCAAGCGCGACTAACACAAGTCAGCTACCAAAAGAATAATCTTTAACCAACGTAATTGAAAATATTACATTCACAAATAAGTTACTACCCATCATGAAGTTGACATAACTTCACTTTTCCCAACGTCCTTACCAAAAACTAAGGCTACAAAAATTAATTTAAAGTAGCAAACTTCACAAAATCTCACTTCTACCGTAGACTCAGCGGATGCCTTCGAATACTAGCTCGACTCGAATCTAAGGAAAACAAAGCAAACGAGTAAGTCATAATGACTTAGTAAGCTACTAAAGATGCAATGTCATGGCATGACATAATGCTCAAATAAAACATGTACATCTTATGTCATACTCATGATGTAGCATTTCATGGTATAATGTTCTACACAAACCAAATCCAACCATAGTCACATGGAATATAATTCTTCATAAATTATCATGAAATAAATCATATCAATAGATTATGATTCTAAATTCCGTAATATGTAGTATTTTATTTCTACATTTAAACTCCCATTAAACCATGTAAACCAATTGCACCATGAGTTTCATAATTCTTCATTTATCACAACTCATATAAAAATTCGTGAATGAGAGACTATTGTTCCCATTTTTATCATACATAGCATGTTATATTTTTAGTATAACATAAATCATAAAAATCATCATTTCACTAGCATGTTATATTTTTACTATAACATCTAATCAAGAAATCATCATCTCATAAAAATAATCCCATTAATCATGTATCACATCAATTCATACATGCTCATAAAATAAATCACATAACCGAGAGAAGATGATTTTCTTTTTCCTGTTTCCAGCGTGCAACTCCTGCTGAAACAAACGTGCCCTCGATATCCCTTCGTGATATCGACGCCCCCGAGACGCCTCTCGCTCGAGTTCCATAGTTATCAAAGTCATGTGTATTACTACAACTGAGATAAACTACTTCCCCACCGTGGCCACCGATGGAGGGGTGTGTGCAAACCCGGCACGGCGATCCATCGCAATCACGAATCTCACAATTCGTGAAGACGATGTATCGTCCCACCAAAGACTCAAACCAAAACCGCCAGCTGGACTCAAACTCAAGCACAGGTAATATATACTCACATGCTCAAATAAAGGAAAAGTACAACACACCGTACTAATCCAATCAAGTAGATATTTACTTAAAATCACATAGTTAAGCATTTCTATGCTAACTAACACATAAACATCTTAGAGTGATAGTATCATGTCTCTAATACCCAAGTGTTCTTCATACACTTGAAAACGCTCGGAGGCTTGACCTCCATCAAAACTACCCCAAATTCGTAGGATCTTAATATGTGATTAACTATATTCATATTAGTCCAATAGTCGACTCCGTTGAGTCATTTCTACTCTTTTCAAATTTTGAAGGCATAGAAGCTATTTGCATCATAGCCCTCCTATTATTCATTAGCTATTATTCATGGCTAAGTTCTTAAGGTTAGCAACATAGTGCAACCCAACAATCCATTCTTTCCCAACAAAACCCCAAAACATAATTCATAGGTCAACACTTAATATTTAAAGTTAACCATTACATTTCTAGCATGCAACACAATATAGCATTTATTCAAGCATGCTTTCATCCAAAATAACCATTAATCTAAACAAGATGCAATTTCATCTAGTATGTTCATAATCAACATGTAAATTTATCCAACATGTTCATAATTTTAAATTCATGAATTACAGTTGACCAACATACTCTTATTGCATAAAAGTCAACTCAATCCAATGAAGTCAAACCTTACATTTTATTCATGTGAACCAAAAATGATAAATCATTACTCATGCTCACAACCAAAATTCATGAATTGGATAGCATTATACTCTCATAAACATGAAGGTCAACTTTATCCCCAAAAGTCAAACGAAGCATTTCAACATATATTCATGTATTAGATAGCATTATACTCTCATAAACATAAAGGTCAACTTTATTCCCAAAAGTCAAACGAAGCATTTCAACATATAACCCATTGTAAAAATTCATCCTTCATACTCCTATATACATGAAGGTCAACTTTATTTTCAAAAGTCAAACGAAGCATTATAACATGTATGTCAAGATTCACCTTTCATACTTACAATCAAAATTCAAGATTCTTCAAGTTTAATTCCAAACTCCCAAACATATAACTATGTATGATTCTAACAATCCATAATATCCAAACAAACTCCAAGAATCATACATATAACCATTAACCCATTTAATTCATCAACATAGAATCAACCCTAGATTTTTAGGGAATCAAATACTCATCATATCCAAGTCTAAATTATCAATTGCAACTTAACAACATACTCCATTAAACATAGAAATCAACCTAATCATGCTTCTAGCAAGTTCACCCATCAAAATTCAAAAATAATCAAAATAAAATCACACACATCATGCTTGTGCACTCATTGACCTCAAATAGCAATCCTCTTTGTTTTCCTTAGGGTCAATGAGCACAAAATCAAGAGAAGAGAGGGTGTAGTAGCTTACTTGACTCGAATAAAAACTCGAAGAAACAAAATTCGATCGGTGAAGTTGTTCCTCTCGTCGAATACGTCAAGAATCCGAAATTTGGCGGCAATCGGACGGTTGGATCGTCGTAGATCGGAGGAGGAAGAGCTAGGGCTCAAAGCCCCCCATGGAACCTCTCTTTCTATCTCTCTATACGGTTGAAGAAGAATGGGAGAAATGAATAAATTGGCTGAATTCTTTAATGAGTTTGTGTATTTATACTTCCAAAAACAAGGAGGGCACAATAGATATTTCCTAGGTACAATTAGTGATGTTTAGGTGTAATCAAACCCTAATCAAACCTTAATCAACTCCCCAAATGTGTTAGGACATCATTAGGCCTAAGTATGGGTGTTAGGGAGGGTTTAGAAGGGGTTTAGTGGGGGTAGAATAGGAAAATCACTTCAATTAATCAAAACAGGGACTGCTGACACCCACGAGCCTTAGGATGCACCGCATGGTCATTTTTACTTGGTGACATTTCCTTGCATTGGTCACCCTTAAAGCTTCAAACGGCCTATAATTCAACCCTTAAGGTCCTCAAACACGTTGGCTAAACCACACAAGTCTCAAAACGCTTTTAAAGCTTCAAACGGTCTAAATCTCATAAACAACACCCTTAAGTCCTCAAACAACCCGCTAAACCACAAGTCTCAAAACGCTTTTAAAGTGAAAGGTCTAAATTCTCATAAACAACACCAACAACTCGGTGAAAGGCGCAACAACTAACTAAACGTCGAATGAAACCGCAAATCGACGGGCAACAACCCAAGGTTATAAACACTTCAAAAGGATTTTAAATAGGCCTGAATGCCCCTCAGATGGTTAACAACAGATAGGAGAAATGAGCTCCCGAAAGACGAGACGATCACCCGGCTCAATCTCAAACTACGCGATAAGGAGAATTGCTATCCTCGGAGCGTCGAAACTTCATGAGACTTAAGGAATATATCCAAATAGAAGTCTAACACATCTAAACATGTTATTTAATCATCATGTAAATATCTAGGACCTAATCGAGGTCAGGAACACGAAATTCGAGTAAACTCTCAATCGCGTCGCATTTCGACTATCGTCGAGTTACGACTTGTGACTTTAGCAAGTCAAGAACTAAATGGCATCTCTTAAAAGTGTTTTGGTCTTAATGTGATCTCTCATACACATCTAGACTCTCTCAGGAAATCAAATAAGCCATAAACCAAGGAAGAAATGCAAGCATTGCACGCAATTCAAGCTAACCGGGAATCGGGGTCTTACATGTGTTTCTGTCACCGTCCTATAACCAACAAGCCCGAGCCTTTTGTTGCAATAATTCCTCATCCCATCTAAGAAGTTGCGCTAAATCTGACTTTGATTGACTTAAGTGCGTGTGCACGTCTTCGTCCCACCCAGCCTGTAGCTGAAAATCCAAGCTAATAATACGATCTTGTAACCTCGAAATGTTTCTTTGCACATTCCCAAAGACTGACCAATTCCAACTTTTAAGCTCCTTACGTAACAAAGCCAACTTCTTGTGAAGAATTTCCATAGGAGATCCAAATGTTGGTCGGTTCCATTGCAGTTTTACAAAATTCAAAAAATTCGTATGTTCCAGCCACGTGTGTTGAAATCGGAAAATCCCCTTTGGCTTAGGAAACAATTGAAATTCCAAAAGTAAAGGAGAATGATCTGATTCCACTCTACTTAAATGAGTAACTTTCAGCTTCGGAAAATTCAAAATAAACTCACCATTCACAAGCACCCGATCCAATCTTTCCCAAATCCTACTCCGACCTTGATGATCATTACACCAAGTATAAATGCTACCCTCATAACCTGCATCCGAAACACCCGCTTGGAGCAAAAAATTATTAAAATCGTTCATGCTACTGAAATCATAACCATTACCTCCTAGCTTTTCCAAAGAACAAGAAACAACATTAAAATCCCCTCACAATAACCAAGGATCCGAGATGTGCCCAGCCATATCCATTAACTCAGTCCATAAATTCATACGTTCGCCCCTAGTGCATTTAGCATAAATAAAGGAAGTCACCACCGAAGGTATTTGTTGCCCTTTAAGACCAACTGTCACATGCTGATCCGAGGCTCGAATAAAGCTCACATTAATACTGTCATCCCACATTAACCAAATATGGGAATTAACTGGATTGTTGTGCATACAAAAATCATACTTTAAACGTTTGGCAATTTTCTCGATGCGATCCCCCGGAATCTTAGGTTCCAAAAGAACTAAAAGAAACGGTTTGTATTGCAGCTTCAGCTTTTTAAGATACACCAAAGTATCTTTATTCCCTACTCCTCTCGCGTTCCATATAATAACCGACATAATAAAACTAATTATTGGGCTGAGTTTGAGCTTTTGTAGAAGCTCTAGTTTGGACTTTCTTTACCTGAAAAGTTTTCTTTTTCTTGCCTTTCTGATTTGCCGTACGACATTGCTCTTGGAAGGCCTTAGTAACCGAAGGAGATTTAGGATTCTCTCGAAGCTCATCCATAGATGCAGACCGAGTATACTTACCCTTGCTCTTTCTAACATAGGCCTCAGCCGATTTAGCCCTCGGAGATTCAGGATTTTTAACTTCAGTAGGTATCTCCTCCATATCTGCGAGCACTGAGAAGCTATTATTCAATTTTGTAACGAATGGGATCTCCTCAATTCCTACATCCTTCCTTCCTGCATCCTCCTTGTGTACGTTTATTGTTTCTGTTTCACACCTTTGTTCCGTAACCTCAGATCCCCCGTCTACTGAAACTGTAACTGGAGACTTGACACCCTTAGGTAACTCCTTCTCCTTAAGTGATATTGGATTCTCATCTCCCCCTACAACCGTAACTGGAGAGTTAACGTCCTTAGTTAAGTTATTCTCCTCATGTGCCATCGACTTCTTATCTCCCAAAGTATTTTGTTGTTCAAGTTGTACTCCAGTTTTATTAGTGTTTACCGTAGGATTATTCTCAATACCCTTAGACAAACCATCCTGAATGTTCCCCTTTGGAGAATCAACAACATCCACCACTTCAATTCCTTGAACTGTGCCATCTTGATTCTTGCTGTTAGAACCTAAAGCCACCCCTGGGTTTTTTAAGATAGTAACTGGACGCCAAGCTTGTTCCTGAACAGGTACATTATGTATGTTTGGAACCCCCTATTTTTGAATTGTTTGTTTACCCATATTCATCTCCCAGTAATTCTTTTTGAATGAATTACTGAACAGGGAATAACAGAAGGAAACTGAAGGTCTAAAATATTCCTTCGGTCCTTCTAATCTACTTTAACATACAAAATATGTACAATACCTTTTAAAGGACACGACACACTAGCATATAGCCCAATTGATTTTCAAGAATGATGAGCCCATTGCAATATGATAATGCCTCATCATGCCATGCCGAAAACCCGGCATTAGGCGGGAATACCTTACGCAATTTAGGTAGCTTTCATGCCTTGAAATGTTGAACATCATCAAGCAGAGACAAAGACCACTGCCATGCCCTCTGCATCTTCAAAATTTAATTGATGCATGAGTTGCATACTTGCATTTCCCAAGTTTAGGGATTTCTGATATAACTAAGAGTTGTTCTCTGGTTTCATTTATTTTACAGACTAGGCTGCAAGTGCAGGCAGCTGGTGTTCCTTATCATGATGATCTATGCCGTATGTCATGTTTTGAGACGAACACAGTAAGTTTACAATGCTAATTATAATGTCATGTCATTATCTTCTTGAATGCTGATATCTCCGTTGTTGTACTAAGCTGAAGTTGTCAATTACATAAAAGGAGTTTAAGTTTGCTATTGAATTTAGTTTACTTGGATTTCTGTTGGATTCTTAGAATGCCACTTGTGTTCTGTTAAGATATTTTAAAAGATTCATGTTTTTTTACTGCATCGACTGTTTGGATATTAATAGTAAATTTTTTTCTAAAGATTAGAGCTACAATTATAGATTTGATGTACTAATTAAACCTAATTGTTCTTTCTCATGTGGGAGAGAGCCAATTGTTTTACTGTATCGACTGTTTTACTTTTTCCATCTCATTTGAACAATTGTTTGAAACTTCTATAGATTTTAGATACTAGTTTGCAAACTCACTGTCTTCCACTATGTTTTGGTTACTGATATTGGTGCTCAAATCAGCCAAAGGTCTCAATTGGTTCTTAATGTGTTCTGATGTGAACTGGCCAACAATATACGTGCTTTGATTTAGCTCTTGTTTGGTATCTTGGTGTTTGCCATTGCTGTGACGAATGATGCAACTCATACTTGTTTCTTCCTTTCTCTTGTTTTGCTGCTTCTTTTAGTTGCATATGCTTACTTTGCTTATGCAAACTCTTTCTTCATCAGCGAACTATTCCTCGTGAACGTTATTAATATTCCTGTATGATCATTTTCACGTCAGATTAATGAGAATTTAAGAAAGAAGTTGGCCACACAATAACATTGAATACATATATATAAGTCCCCCACATGTTATTAACATTCATGTACAGTATTGAAACATAAACTCTTTCCCTCTACATCAAACTTTCTGTAAGTATCTGTCAACTCCGAAGACAATCACGAACACGAAAATGTGCCTTACCAACCACAGCATAAAAAAATGACCCTAAGTTTGAATAATTTACTAGCTATAGCGGCGCAAAAGCATGCAATCAGAATCTCTTGACACAGAAAAAACATTTGAAATTCTCGTAATATCGTCTTCTTGATGTTGGTGTATATCTTCTTCTTTCAAGACGGTATAATTTTTCTGAAATACAAGAAGAGAATGTAATGTTCAGTACACACAATGAATGCAGCTCAGAGGGAGATACAAATGCACCAAAAAGTACGCAGCAATATGAATAACAAACTATATAACTATGAAAGGGTTTAAGTAAAACAATACTGAGAGCAATTTTTTTTGGATAAGTAAAAGTATAAATATAAAAAATGCCAAATTAGATGATGTATCCTTTGTACATTAGATTTATACCATCAATAAGAGACAGACAAGCTTTACAAAAACTCTACAAAAGAATTAGACATTCTCAAGCTATCCTAAAAAGGTCTTGTCTCCAGCGAGCTCCAGCAAAAAAAGTGTGAAGCAGGGAATCTTTAACTGCCGATATGGTACCTTCCACCCCATAAAAAACCCTCCTATTTCTTTCCTGCCAAATGGCCCAACACACAGCTAATGGGGTAGCATCCCATACCTGATTTCTTCTACGCTTGTATAGGGACCAACACCGAAAGAGATCCTCTACAGACCATGGCATTACCCAAGAAATAAGCTAAGGATCAAGGACCATAACTCAGACTGCTGGACAATGTAGCAACAAGTGGTTAACACTTCCATCACTGCTAACCTTAAACCTTAACCCTAACCCTAACCCTAACCCTAAACCTTAAACCTTAAACCTAAAACGTAAAACCTAAACCTAAATGTAAACCTAAACCATAAACCTAATTCGTAACACTAACCTTAAACCTAAACCATAACACTAACCCTAAACTTAAACCTAACCCCAACCATTGTGGGTCCCAATGAGCACAATAATAAGCTAGAAGGGGGGGTTGAATAGCTTATTAACACTTTAAAACTTTTAAGTAAGTTTCTTGAAAGTTACTTGAAGTTTATGAAGAGTTTCAAGTAGCGGAAGACCTTCAAGAAAATTGTTCAGTGCAGATAAGGACTACTGGTAGACCTTTTACAGATTACTTAAGTTCTTGAAATTGATATAAAGAACAAGGAAACTATGCAGTTTAAGTAATAGACAAACAGAAGGAAATAACACAAGTATTTTGAGATGGTTCACACTGTAAATAGTGCTACGTCCACCACCAAGGCAGTCAACCTTGGATTTAAATTGTGCACTATGTTTTCCACTTAGATCAATTACAAAGAATATCCCTAATGGATTGTGTACAAAATATTGACTTGTGTTTGGGTCTATGGAATTAAATATCTCAAATACAAGATATTTAATAGATGCAAGTATAGTTGATGGAAGTAAACAACAAGAAAAATAAAACAATAAATGTTGAAGAAGCGACTTCTTGTTGTTGACGAGGACTTCTAGATCTGTTGAGGATCTATTGAATGCTTGGTGAAAGACTTGGAGTTGTATAGATTGAGCAATTCTTTAAGTGTTCGATTGATTACATGCAGTTGTCTATTGTTCCAGTCTTCAATGGCGTATTTAAAGCGAGTGCACTTCAAAAGAATCGTTTGGAGGCGAAGGCTTCAATGACTCTATTCATAAATGCATTAAATGCATGGGGTCGTCAAGGAATTTCGTCTTCACGATATCAGAGCGAGATAATCATTTCGAGATCTTCAAAAAGGTGGGCGATTTGGTGTCGATCGAGAGATGAAGCGAAAGTAGGGGCATGCAGCTACTTGCTTTCATTCGTTCAGACGAAAAGTCTTCCCTTTTGGAAAGTTGCTTTCGGCGGCTTGACATGTCGAGAATGACTTGGATTAATTCAAATAATATATGGGAATAAGTTTGAATTAATCCCCTAGCTTTGAAGAGGACACGTAGAAGCGATCGGTGGACACGAGGTCTACCGATCTTAAGCTTCGAAAGGTCTTCCGTGAAGGCGAGAAGGGTCTTCCGTGAACCCGAAAAGAGTCCTACAAAAAACTATACAAGGCAAAGTTCTATACACAGTTGCCACGCTAATCGATACGCAGCCCGATTAGCCACTGAAGTATAAAACTAATGTAATGTACTGATCAGATATAAATTTAACAAGAGAATCAACACCCCCAACCCCACCCATATCCCCAACCCCAACCCCATCCCCAACCGCAACCGCAACCGCAACCCCATCCCCATCGATCCCCAACCCCACCCCACCTAAACCCCAACCATAACCCTAAAACCTAAACCTAAACCTAAACCTAAACCTAAACTATAAACCTAATTCATAACACTAGCCTTAAACCTAAACCATAACACTAACTCTAAACTTAAACCTAACCCCAACCATACCCCTAACCCCACCCCCATCCCTATCCCCAACCCCACCCCCACCCCTATCCTCAACCTCAACCCCAACCCCAACCCCAACCCCAACCCCATCCCATCCCCAACCCATCCCCACCCCACCCCCCCCCCATAACTATGACCCTACAACCCTAAACCCCAACCCTAAAACCTAAACCTAAACCTAAACCTACACCTAAACCTAAACCATAAACCTAATTCGTAACACTAACCTTAAACCTAAACCATAACACTAATCCTAAACTTAACCCTAAACCTAAACCTAACCCCAACCCCACCCCACCCCCAACCCCAACCCCAACCCCACCCCACCCCTAACCCCAACCCTAAACCCCAAACCCAACCCTATAACCTAAACCTTAAACCTAAAACCTAAACCTAAACCTAACCCTAAACCTAAACGTAAACCATAAACCATAACACTAAACCTAAACCATAAACCTAATTTGGTTCCTTTTTGTTTTATATAAAATTTATTAACCTTTAAGTTAATTCGTTAGTGTATAAATATACTTGGCAGGTTTGTAGGTGCATACCCTATGCCTAACAAATGGATTGGGGAGTATTGGCGGCGTCGAGTACTCCGTGAGATTTGGCCCTAGTTTAAAAAGTTGTCCAACGAGGAGAAGGAAAATATTTGGAAGGCCTTCAAGGTAATGTCTTCATACTCCATCCGTCCCTAAATTATCGTCCTCCTTTCCTTTTTCGTCCGTCCCAAAATAATTGTCCACTTTGAAACTTACCTTTTTAGAACATTACTTTTACCACTTTACCCTTACTTTTTCACTCTACTTTAATTATGGGTCACATATACATGGACATTAATGGAAATTACACATTAAACTAATATAAATAATCAAGTCAATTACTTTTTCTTAAACTGTGCGCCGAGTCAAACAGGACAATTATTTAGGGACGGAGGGAGTATTATTTTTATTTTTATTAAATGTTAGTTTGTAATTAAAATGTTATAATTATATTTTTATATTGTAGATGAAATATACATGGGAAGAGATCTATGAGGAGGCCACGATGCGTATGGTACGTATGCTAGTGTAAATTTAGTGTATTAATGTTTAAACATCGATTTATGTACGTTTGTTAGCTGGGTAGCCATGTTGATGCTATGAAATCCATGGTTGTAGTTTAATTGACTTTGAAACCAAAAAAGATAACTGTATGTACGTTTGGGGGTGTTAGTGTAAATAGTAAGAAATAAAAGGGTGTTAGTGTAAATCTAGTGTATTAATGCTTAAACATCGATTTATATACGTTTGTTAGCTAGGTAGCCATGTTGATGTTATGAAATCCATTGTTTTATTTTAATCGACTTTGAAAGAAAAGAAGATAACTATATGTACGTTGGGGGGTGTTAGTGTAAATTTAATGTATTAATGCTTAAACATCAATTTATGTACGTTTGTTAGCTGGGTAGCCATGTTGATGCTATGAAATCCATGGTTGAAGTTTAATTGATTTGAAACAAAAAAAAACTGTATGTACGTTGAGGGGTGTTAGTGTAAATGGTAAGAAATAAAGGGGTGTTAGTGTAAATATAGTGTATTAATGCTTAAACATCAATTTATGTACGTTTGTTAGATGGGTAGCCATGTTGATGCTATGAAATCCATGGTTGTAGTTTAATTGACTTTAAAACCAAAAAAGATAATTGTATGTACGTTGAGGGGTATTAGTGTAAATGATAAGAATTAAATGGGTGTTAGTATAAATTTAATGTAGTAATGCTTAAACATCGATTTATGTACGTTTGTTAGATGGGTAGCCATATTGATGCTATGAAATCCATGGTTGCAGTTTAATTGACTTTGAAACCGAACAACATAACTGTATGTATGTTTAGGGGGTGTTAGTGTAAATAGTAAGAAATAAACGGGTGTTAGCGTAAATTTAGTGTATTAATGTTTAAACATCGATTTATGTAAGTTTGTTAGCTGAGTAGCCATGTTGATGCTATGAAATCAATGGTTGTAGTTTAATTGACTTTGAAACCAAAAAAGATAACTGTATGTACATTTAGGGAGTGTTAGTGTAAATGGTAAGAAACAAAGGGAGTGTTAGTGTAAATTTAGTGTATTAATGTATAAACATCGATTTATGTACGTTTGTTAGCTGGGTTGCCATGTTGATGCTATGAAATCAATGGTTTTAGTTTATTTGACTTTGAAACCGAACAACATAACTGTATGTACGTTGGGGGACTTTGAAACCGAACGTGCTTACTTTCAAGCAACATTCATTCCATTTCTTCTCTTTCCATTCCTCTGGTTTAATACTCATATTGGGGGTGTGGGAAATAGGGTTTGACCCTTTTTGTTATTATTATTAACTAATTGATTTTGGATAACTTGTACATGTTTAGGTTCATCCAGCAAAAAAGAGCAAAGAAATGATGATTATGCCATAAATGTATTCCTATGGTAAGCTTCTAAAGCTTCTTGTTTGATCATATGAAAACAATGACTTACTTTTTCTTGTTGATTTTTAATCAAAATAGTAATTTTACTTGAACATGTTTTCTAGCTGATTGCCGTGGAGATGAAGTTTTTCTTGATCCTCATGTCGTAGGATTTTTTTAATTTTATTTTTAGGTTTTTTTATTAGATATGGTTTACATAGATTGATACAAGTTTAAATTTATAAGTTAACTCTAGAAACAAGTTTTTGGTATTAATTGTTATATATAATTTACATGAATTGTTGTAATAACATTTACACTTTGATGTTTTTAAATTGGTTTTATATTATTGTTTATTTTTTATCTTCAGTTTTGTATTAATTGTTATATTATCAGGTACAAAAATTTATAATAATAGTATTTTTTTGGTTTTTTTTAATTTTTTTTACATTATTAGCGATGGAATTTTCCGTCGCTGAAATTCAAATTTAATTAATTTTTAAAAGCCTTTAGCGATAGAATTTTTCGTCGCTGAAATTCAAAGGTAATTAATTTTTCAAAGCCTTTAGCGACGGAATTTTTTGTCGCTGAAATTCAAATTTAATTAATTTTTAAACGCCTTTAGCGACGAAATTTTCCGTCGCTGAAATTCAATTTTAATTAATTTTTAAAAGCCTTTAGCAACGGAATTTTCCGTCGCTGAAATTCAAATTTAATTAATTTTTAAACGCCTTTAGCGACAGAATTTTACGTCGTTGAAATTAAAATTTAATTATTTTAAAAAGCCTTTAGCGACGAAAATTTCCGTCGCTGAAATTAAAATTTAATTATTTTTAAAAAGCCTTTAGCGACGGAAGTTTCCCTCGCTGAAATTCAATTTTAATTAATTTTTAAAAGCCTTTAGCGACGGAAATTTCCGTCACTAATGTTAACCTTTAGCGACGGAAAATCGATCCGTCGGAATCAGCGACGGGCCACCGACGGAAAAATTCCGTCGCTGGGGAGCCATTAGCGATGAAATCTTGCCTTTAGCGACGGAAAATTCCGTCACTAAAGGTCATTTTTCTATATGTAGAGCCAAGTTCATAGTTTAAGAAACTTTTTTATAATTAGCATCATCTCACCTCCTGGAAAACGCCCAAGACAACCTCTTGCAGCTGCCAACTCATTAAACTCACAAACTGAATCTCCCTGAAGGCTTTCAGCTGTTTGCTTCTTTTCACTTCTTCTGTCCTATAACACATGCAGAAAACAAAAGACTATGTCCTATAAACTAATTTTACAAAGGAATGAATGGCCCAAAATCGCAATATAATCCACAAGCGCTTTCATGGAGTATTAACTATATGGGTGTAGGCATGCAACGGCTTTGTATTTATAAACAAGTCAACAACACATTTATCGCGCTTTGAATCAAGAATTTATCTTTTTATTGTCAAATTATGAAAACAAAGCAGTAGAACCATTCATTCGCACTCTAAATTATAACTGCTTGTACCAAATGCTTCACAAACTGTATCGTGGAGTATGTAGTTAAAATGTAGTGCTAATATCGATTCTCGTATAGAAATACAGTCTAATCCGAAAATATATGAAGGATTATATCTGATGCAAAAGTAACAGTACATTTATCGCTGCTTGATTGAAATAAAGTTTAACTTGTCAAGTGTTTGGATTAGGATTTGAAAAGATATAATAGATCGTTCAGAGGCTTCCAACATCTCACAAAGTATTGTCATCATCTTTTCCTTATAGAACAGTGGCTTCAGAGGTAAGTTTAAGTTTTGAAAAGATGTGGTTATCTATGAGCCCAATGATATATTATAGATTTGTGATCGGTGAACGTTTTTCTCAAGGATGTTTCTTAATTGAATTTCCCTTGTGTTGTTCCAGGCTTTGCTATCCCACCTTCCTTCAAAATATCAAAACTGAGACAGTAATTTCTCCCTTACAGTATATGCCTATGTACCATAAACAACTTGCTGTTAGTGCTAACATATCTCATTCCTTGAGTAGTTACAACAACTATTGTATAAGAGTACTAAAGTTTAAAGGTTATGAATACTAAAGAATTTGTTGTTTGGCTTAGTGGTTCGACTTGGTGGTTCGGCTCGATGGTTCGACTTGGTGGTTCAATTCAAAATGGTATGGTTTGGTTTGGTTCGGTTTGACTCGACTCAACATGTCAAGCCACAAACCAAACCAAACCATTCGATTTCCCAAAATCTCAAACCGAGCTGAATCATATCGCACCAAAAACCGAACCAAACCGCATGGTTCGGCTTGGTTCGACTCGACTTTGTGTTTTGGCGACTCGGATTGACACCCCTACTTTTGATAGACTTTCGATACTTTTGATAGAGCTTGTATACTTTTGATAGACCCTGGACACTTTTGATAAACCTTGGTTAATTTTTATAGACCTTGGACACTTATGATTGACCTTGACTCCTTTTATAGACATTGAACACTTTTGATAGACCTTAGACTTTTGATAGAACTTGGAAACTTTTGATAGATCTTTGATGCTTTTGATAGACTTTGGACACTTTTGATAGACCTTTGACACTTTGATAGACCTTGGTTAATTTTGATAGACTTTGGACATTTTCAATAGACCTGGACACCTTCGATAGACCTTGGACACCTTTGATAGACCTCTGACACTTTTGATAGACCTTGGTTATTTTTTATAGAACTTAGACACTTTTGATAGAACTTGACACCTTTGATAGTCCTTGGACACTTTTTATAGACCTTATATACTTTTGAAAAGATATAAGAAATCGTTCAGAGGCTTCCAGCATCTCACAAAGTATTGTCATCTTCTTTTCCTAATAGAACAGTTGCTTCTGAGGTAAGTTTAAGTTTTGAAAAGATGTGGTTATCCATGAGCCCAATGATATATTATAGATTTGTGATTGGTGAACGTTTTACTCAGAGATGTTTATCAATTAAATTTCACTTGTGTTGTTGCAGGCTTTGCTATTCCACCTTTCTTCAAAATATCAAAAACTTAGACGGTAATTTCACCCTAACAGTATATGCCTCTGCACCATAAACAACTTGCTGTTAGTGCTAACATATCTCATTCCTTGAGTAGTTACAACAACTATTGTATAAGAGTACTAGAGTATAAAGGTTATGAATACTAAAGAATTTGTTGTTTGGCTCGGTGGTTCGACTTGGTGGTTCAGCTCAAAATGGTTTGGTTTGGTTCAGTTTGACTCTACTCGCCATGTCAAGCCACAAACCAAACCAAACCATTCGATTTCTTAAAATCTCAAACCGAGCTGAACTATATAGCACCCAAAATCGAACCAAACCGCATGGTTCGGCTTGGTTCGTATTGGACTTGGTGTTTTGGTGACTCGGATTGACACCTCTATCTATGATAGACTTTGGATACTTTTGATAGACCTGGACACTTTTGATAGACCTTGAATACTTTTGATAGACCCTGGACACTTTTGATAGACCTTGATTAATTTTGATTGACCTTGACTCCTTTGATAGACATTGGACACTTTTGATAGACCTTAGATTTTTTATAGAACTTGGATACTTTTGATAGATCTTTGATACTTTTGATAGACTTTGGACACTTTTGATAGACCTTTGACACTTTTGATAGACCTTGGTTAATTTTGATAAACCTTGGACATTTTTAATAGACCTTGACACCTTCGATAGACCTTGGACACCTTTGATAGACCTCTGTCACTTTTGATAGACCTTGGTTATTTTTTATAAACCGTAGACACTTTTGATAGAACTTGATACCTTTTATAGACCTTGCACACTTTTTATAAACCTTAGATACTTTTGAAAAGATATAAGAGATCGTTTAGAGGATTCCAGCATCTCACAAAGTATTGTCATCTTCTTTTCCTAATAGAATAGTGGCTTCTGAGGTAAGCTTAAGTTTTGAAAAGATGTGGTTATCTATGAGCCCAATGATATATTATAGATTTTTGATTGGTGAACACTTTTCTCAAAGATGTTTCTCAATTGAATTTCACTTGTGTTGTTGCAGGCTTTGCTATCCCGCCTTCCTTCAAAATATCAAAAACTGAGACGGTAATTTCTCCCTTACAGTATATGCCCCTGCACCATAAAAAACTTGCTGTTAGTGCTAACATATCTCATTCCTTGAGTAGTTACAGCAACTATTGTATAAGAGTACTAAAGTATAAAGGTTATGAATACTAAAGAATTTGTTGTTTGGCTCGGTGGTTCGACTTGGTGGTTCGGATCAATGGTTCGACTTGGTGGTTCAGCTCAAAATGGTTTGGTTTGACTCGACTCGACATGTCAAGCCACAAACCAAACCAAACCATTCTATTTCCCAAAATCTCAAATCGAGCTGAACTATATAGCACCCAAAACCGAATCAAACCGCATGGTTTGGCTTGGTTCGACTCGACTTGGTGTTTTGGCGACTCGGATTGACACCACTACTTTTGATAGACTTTGGATACTTTTGATAGACCTGGACACTATTGATAGACCTTGTATACTTTTGATAGACCCTGGACACTTTTGATAGACCTTGGTTAATTTTGATAGACCTTGGAAACTTCTGATTAACCTTGACTCCATTGATAGACATTGGACACTTTTTATAGACCTTAGACTTTTGATAGAACTTGGACACTATTGATAGATCTTTGATACTTTTGATAGACTTTGGACACTTTTGATAGACCTTGGTTAAATTTGATAGACCTTGGACATTTTTAATAGACCTTGACACATTTGATAGACCTTGGACACCTTTGATAGACCTCTGACACTTTTGATAGACCTTGGTTATTTTTTATAGATGTTAGACACTTTTGATAGAACTTGACACCTTTGATAGACCTTGGACACTTTTTATAGACCTTAGATACTTTTGAAAAGATATTAGAGATCGTTCAGAGGCTTCCATAATCTCGCAAAGTATTGTCATCTTCTTTTCCTAAAAGAACAGTGGCTTCTGAGGTAAGTTTAGGTTTTAAAAAGATGTGGTTATCTATGAGCCCAATGATATATTATAGATTTGTGATTGGTGAACGTTTTTCTTAGAGATGTTTCTCAATTCAATTTCACTTGTGTTGTTGCAGGCTTTGCTATCCCACCTTCCTTCAAAATATCAAAAATTGAGACGGTAATTTCTCCCTTATAGTATATGCCTCTGCACCATAAACAACTTGCTGTTAGTGCTACATATCTCATTCCTTGAGTAGTTACAGAAACTATTGTCCCATTTTTTAAGTTTAAAAGAGCAATAAAATGTTACAGCAACTACTGCCCATTGCCATATATTAAATTTTTGTGTTGGTGTGTACAGGTTTAATGGATCCTTCCTGGCCACCTTTCCAACAAAATTTACCCCCGGTACAACTCAATATAAACCACTCTCCGACGCAAGAAAGCACGTTGAACTGGCCACTAGTTGGATTCAATTTTCCCCTTACACCACTCCAACAAGCTTAGGCAAGTCAAGCTGTGCAGGCTACGTATGAATCTTTTTTTAGGGAACAAATACAAACAAACAACCAGCCACCTACCCAACATCCCATATCTAGTACACCACCGCATTCTACATCTTATCAACCTCATTTTCCTACATCCCAAATTGAATCAAATTCAACTTCAGTTTCGAATGTGCCACCCAAAGTCGCTAATAGAAAATCACCGAATTGGAACCACACCGAAGATGTGGGTGGCAATTTATGAGGCTTGGGTGAAACGTTCAGAGAATCTGATTGTTGGTAATGGTCAAACTGGCGAAACTTTGTGGTCTTACATCTTTGAGGATTTTTGTAAAAAACAACCTGAAACACACGACGTACTAAAAAAGGATTGAAGAATAGGTGGGGTTCAATTCAAGCCAATGTTATGAAATAGAAATCCGTTGTGAGCAGAGTTAATAGAAATCATCAAAGCGGTACAAATGTGGCTGATGAGGTTTATAGTTTAACACTAATTGTTTTGTTTTTTTTTTTTTGAAGTATTTTTGTTACCGATTTGTTATACTATGCATCGTTGAAATAACACTTACTTATTTAACTTTTGTTTTATATGTTATTGTAGTGGGGAGGTTGTTACGAAGTATTTAAGAATGACCATGACCGCGATTTTAAGCTCTATCATTGCTGGGAGATACTTAAAGACTCAACCAAGTGGCACATTTCTCCTGGTGAAAAAAGTAAAATCCAGCCTTATCCAAGAACTAATAAATTAAATGCAACTCCCCCACCTCTATCTCTTATGCATGATTATGATACCACCGACCTTGATGGCTTGCCTGATGCTGGTGTCAATCCTTCTACACACATTGACATAACCAATGACTCTCCCTCACTTGTCATACCTACTGGTTCCACTCCAAGCTCTAATCCATTGGAACGACCTTTAAGAAGGAAATCTACAAAGGAGAAACGTCAAGTCCGCGACAACAATGCGCCAGATGAAGGCCTTGCGGGCATGAGGTTGAGTGATCAGAGTTCACATGAATGGAGGATGTCTCAAAATAGTCGGAGTTCAGATGATGCAAAGAAACTAATAAAGCTCAATTTGAGACCTTGAAAGCATAGAATGAGT
>JABEVN020003229.1:0-18934 GCA_013146195.2 Codonopsis lanceolata | reverse complement strand
AAACTAGTTTTTAACAGATGCTTAATGCCGTCATTCTTCTTTTTCAACTAAATTGTACACAAACAAAATAAAGAGGATAAAAAAATCTTAAAGGATAAAATAAGAAGAATCAGTTTATTAACAAATACATGTCAGTATATCACTAATCATTATAGATTCTAAAAAAAATTCTTATACACAACCTTTGTTGTTTTATTAGTTGGTTTTTTCATCTTCATCGCATATCAATATTTTCAAATCAAAGCATTTTGTTACTCTAGAAACTGCGACATATAATTGCCCATGGCTAAGTACTTGATTCTTCAAGAAGAGACATGTGTGCAATTATTGACTTTGAACTTTAATTGTCAATGCATATGATAAGGTAATGAAAATTGTCTTTATTGGAACTTGAAAGTTAGTTTTTATATCGGATGGAGTTTTTATTTTATTTTATTTTTAAAGTTTTTTGTAGACCTTTCCCTAAGAGAGCATGAGGCGTGATCGAACATGAGACCCACGTTTTGTAAAGCCACAACTCTACCACTTCGTCCCTTAGGGTCTACATCGAATGGAGTTAATGACAATTTTGGGATAAGAATATTTTCTCCAACATTACTTCCTTTCAAAAAATTTGTTTTAACAATGTGATCCCCAAGATTTATAATGATTAGTTTTGTTCCATTGCACAACCATGCATCATAATCAATGTTTCTCAATAGCATTATTGGAACACCAATTAAAAGTGCCAATCCATGGCCTGACAACCCCGAATACTTTATACTATTCAAAATTTTTGTAAAATGAATGTTTTCGAACAAATTTGGATTTTTTCTACCCTGCAAATAGAATCTGAACTCAAATAAGTTATTCATTTTGAATGATTATTTTTATTAAATTATATTTGTATTTTAGGAATAAAGGAATTTCTAATAAGAAAATAAGCAAAAATCAAAATAACGAAATTATTTTTACCATTAACTATTATTTTTGTTACGTAAATTATTTTGATTTTACTAACTTCCTTTTTATTTTTTGTTTTATTGACTTCGTAACTATTATTTTTTTTTATTTTTAAGAATTAGTTTTACTGAAAACTTTTGTTCCATTAATTATTTTTATTATTTTAGTAACCTCAGTTTAATTTTTTTGTTATATTGACTCGGTAATCATTATTTTTGTTCCTTCAAATATTTTTATTTTACTAACGTATTTTTGTTTTACATATATATTTTTAAGAATTTGTTTTAAACTTTTGTTCCGTAAATTATTTTATTTTACTAACCTCCGCATTAAATTATTTTTTGTTTTGTTGATTCTATAACTTTTATTTTTATAGTGACTTGTTCCATAAATTATTTTTTATTTTACTAACTATCTCTTATATTTTTGTTTTCTTGATTCTGGAACTATTATTTTTGTTTTGGTTATTACTTTTTATGTTTAAAGAGAGAAAAATATTTAAACATAATTAAAAGAGAGGAGATGGTGGTGATGAGAGAGAAAATAGTGAGGAGACGGGAGAGAGGGAGTGAAAGAGAGAAAATAGGGAGAAGATAGGAGATAGAAAGAGTGGAATGGTAACTCAAAAGTCAATAATTCAAAAGTTAGATTTTGGAGGGATAAATCCATCATTGTCATTATATGTATATAGATATAGATATTTGGGTGTTTATATGTTTGAGTGATAGTCATAGAATCTTGAAAATTTTCATACATATGCCTCGTTCCACCGGTGAAAGAAGATGGAAGAATATATCTTTTGCCAATTTGATTTGGTTCTTGATCATGGATTTCTTGGAGGTCTTTATACCGATCAACACGAATAAACTCAACTTGCTTTTTTCTAATGTAGTTAAGACGATTTTGCTCTGTTGCAGCCCAAACATCTACCAAAAATTCCTGAAAAAGCTTTTGGGCTCTCAAAATGGTTGAATATTCTGAAGTTCGTTGGAATAAACGATAGCTATAGTAATCCATCATTGTGAGTCGATTTATTGGGTTAGTACTTAAAACATCTTTACCCACATCCCAATGCATCATTGACGGGTCCCACCGTAGCTCCCTAGATGGAAACAATAGCACATAATGCAATGGTGTGTATGCCGGGTGACATTCACTGATCCGCATCAAGCCTCGGCCTCCTCTGTAATATACAACAATATCTCTTGATTCTCTCCTTTCAATACCATCACTAGGTAATATTACTACAATCTCATCTATTGTTGGTGCATTATAACGCCGTTGATCTGTTCTTGGATTATATTGCAAAATCGCTGGTAAATATTGATTAGATTGATCTTGGTTTTGTTGTTGTAATATTTCGTGTGCGTGACGAAATTTAGATACAAATGGATTATTTTGTAACAAACATTCTTGGATGAGGGCCAAGAGTTCTCGATCCAATGTAGGATTCTAATTTGTTTAAGGCGGACACAGATTCGTATATATAAAGTCGAGCATATACAGGATCTATACCCTTTGTCGTAATAATGCACCATTACAATGTCGCAATTCACCATGGATAGTGAAGCTATAAGGACCCCTCTCTATTAGGACACTGTGATCTATTGTACATCCAAGACTTATAAAGGCATTTGCTGCATTATATTATCGAATGTGCTATAAAAATGATTTAGATCGGTTGTCATAACCTTCGTATAATGTTTTAAAGAGAGTAGGTGGATCACAAAGTGGAGGTAGGTTGATTTTCCCTTGAGTGCAACATGTTCCAAATTTGGGATTGAGCTTAGAAGAACGAACCAAACTCTCGTCAATTCAATGTATCGCTTTACAGTACTCACAAATGACGTTCATTCTGCCAAGGGAATGGCGGCTTTGATCCAACAATTGTTGATTCTAAATGTCGGGTACATGAAACGCATCATCTTCAAAGCCACCTATTTTGTCATGTTCCTCTTCAAAGTCACCTATACGACCATGTTCTTCTTCAGTTGTGAGAGGTTCTTCTAGTATATGTGTCCTACATTTAAAAGGTTGAATTAAAATCTTTTAAGGTATGTTTATTTGAATTAAAGAGGAGAGAAAGAGGAATTAAGTTACATAATAGTAGGACGATGTTGTTATGAGGCATGCATTCGTCGTCTCCTTTGTGCTAATGTCCGTCTCGAATGAGAGATAACAATGTTTGAATGTGGTTCGCTATCTGGTCGAATTCTTTCACGTTCAACTCTTTCTCTTGTGAAACGTCTTGTTTGCCCAACCCCACGTCTACAACGGGGTGCTGCACGTATTGGCGCGTTATATACGTCCTTTGAAGTGCATAAGTATTACGATTGAGTTTGTGAATTATAGAAGATGAGCTTTCTCCTAACTCAATATTCAAAGAAGGGGAGGAACATTTGTTGGGCTCTCTCTCGACTCAATCGCACGACCAATTTATAATCATCATCCTAGAGCAATTAAGGTAACTAAATAAACAATATAATTGTAATATGGTCAACATGTGTGCATATGGTTGGGTGACTTTGGTGACAACTAAACAAAACATAAAAAAACTAATCATAACATAAAATCCTGAAAATCCTTGTAATAGACCAAAGTATGTAGTATAGAAGTATGCCATAATAATAATTTTGGCATTGTAATCTATTCAACATGTGAAGTATGCCATATGATTGGGTGAGTTAGGTGACAACCAAACAAAAATGTAATAATAAAAACTAATCAGAACATAGAATCATGAAAACCATGTAATTAATTAAATTGATCTATTTTGGTATTTTATAATCTACATGATATATGTTGAACCTAAAATAAACAAGATATGAAGCCTCTATGTAGGAACAATTAGTTTAATACAACATGCTCAAAATAATCCTAGTAATCCTACCTCGTGTAGAGATGGTAGCGATGGTAGTGCTGGTTCTTTTCCTTTTCTTGGAGGTGGAGGCATAAATACAAAGAAGAATAATTTGTTTTAAAACATGTAGTGAAACTTTGACAATCAAAATTAAATACAAAGATGCTTAGAATAATTTGTTTTAAAACATTAAGCAAGACAATCAAAATTAAAGATAATCCATGCTTAGTAATTAATTTAGGCCAACCAAGTAGTGGCGTATAAAGATAGATTAGGAAAATCTCAAAATGGAAGAAGTAGTCTATAACAGCGTGTTTTTGGTTTTCTTTTGATTTTCCCTCTCACTTTCTCGATATGACACTTTTAATGTGTATGCATTATTAAAAATCTAAAAAAAAAATATGCATACAAAACTTTGCTGGAGATTTATGTTATTGAGGTATTTATTGGGATCCAGTTATTTTATTTTATTTGATACTTGTAACAGGTCAAGTTCATGAGCATGAATATATGTAGAGGTCAGTGTCGGTCATATTGACTATAAATAAAATCCCTAATCAAAACAGATTTCATAATAATATATTGGTAGAAGACTCAAAGAAAAGACCTTTGCAACACCCAAAAGATCCTAGGAAACAAAATTAATAGGAAGATAACTATAAAACAATGAAAGAGTTGACTAGGTGAACTGTGCTATAACAATAATCATGGGAAAAAAAATTAGGTATCAATCAATCAAAAAGGACTAAAAATACATAATTTCAAAACAGATTTCTAATTGCAACCCAAAAAGCTAATGTAGACAGAGAAATATATGGGGATTACTGTAACTCTATTGGTCATATAATGCTTTAGATTATTGTTGCAAAAAGAACTTGAAATATTCCAACTACAAAAGGTTGATTCGGAAGAAGCTGCCTTAAGTGCAAAACAGAAGCAGGGTTGCTCCCCGTCGCCCCGAAATTGTGCCGTCGCCTTCTCCCACTCCTTAATCTCAAAGAACATGTTAGTGTATCAAGTTTACTAACTATCATAGTTTCAAAATTAAGACGACTTCGGTACATTTCTCGGTAAATTAATTATTGATTTCTAGTTCTGTGGTTTTGATTTTGCATTCACCCCTCATGACCTGCCCTTTCCTCTTCTGAATACAGAGAACTGATAAAGTAAGCACCCCAGACATCATATAGCATCATCTAGGGATATTACAAATATGATAATTTTGAGTGTGAGAGGAAATTAGGAAATCTTTTGTTTTCATGTATGTAAAACCTTTAGTTGTGAATTTTGTTTGAATTACCCCGTCAGTTATGAGTTTTGTTTATCCCGACCATTTATTGAACTGATCATATACTGACACCGTGCCTATGGTACATGCACGTATACTAGTCTATATTATAATAAAGTTCAGTAGTTAACTACTGGTCAAGATTCATTTTTAGGAAATATAACTATTGGTCAGGATTAAATTTTCTGAAAAGTTAACTACAGGCTATGATTCATTTTTAGCAAACATAACTACTGGTCAGGACTAACTTTCATTATCGCCCTAATTCGTTCCCTAATTAATTCTGACATTTGCCTTCCTACATTAGTTTCTTTAATACATTCAAGAGATATTGCTAGATTTCGTGAATCCTGGTAACAATATAAGAGATATCTATAAATCACTAACGGTAAGTTATTTCCTTTCTTTTTAAGTTCCTTTAATTCGGTTTATTTATTTTGTTGATTATGTAATCCCTTTAATTTAAATTAAGTATCTTTTAATTGCAATTGAGCAATAAACAGAAGGGAAAGACAATGAGGCCTTAGGTAGCATTGAGGAGAACGTACACAAAGAAGAATTTAAAGGGGACGGTAATGGCAGAAAAAAAATGAATAAGAAAGAAGAGAATGCAGTGGGGGTGCTGGAACCAAGGAGTTGAAGAAAAGGAAGAAAGTAAAATAATAATAAAGTAATAGTTAATTTGAAAACTTTGACTTATAATTCTCAAACTCATAATAAGTTTTTCTTCTTTTTTGTTTGTTTAATTTTCTGTGTTTAGTAAATATCATTTTCTTGATTTTCTACTTTGTCTTCTCATTCTTTTTAAACTTTACAAATAGCTTTTGTACACAGGCTAGGTAAATGACATATAGTAGCAGAGTATAGTTCTTTGGTTAAATGTAAATACTAGACAAAGTTATTGTATCCCGTGTTTTAAACTTAGTCATTGTTGTGAAGCAAAAGCTTATAGAAGAAGTTTAAGTTGTCGTTATTGAGAAAAAACAATACAATATTGTTTCTACAGGTCAAATTTCTTTTTTTCCTTTTAACAATATTTGATTATTGGTTTTGCTAATCTTGCTAAAGACACGGGTATGAATGCCACTTTTTTTTCTTTATAAGATCTCCCTCACTCGATTCACTGAGATATCATTATTGATACCAAATGTTTACCTCATATTCAAATTTCTTAATTTTTATTTGTTATTAGTATTTTCTTTTCGAGGTCAAGCTCCTCCGTCCTCCCGCCCCTGTTTCCCAAAAAAAAAAATTACAAAACTAACTTTTAATTTTTTTTCCACTGTTGGATGATCATATTGTTTTAATTGATTACCGAGAAGTGTTCATTTTATATTGTAATTTAGCTTAGGGTTTAACTAGTGATCATGATCGAATTGTATCAAACACAACTGCTGGCCCAGATTGATTTGTAAGTATATGTGAGTTATATATGAACCCTTCAGTTAAGAGTTTTGTTTGAATTACCCCCTACACAATTACACATAAAAGCTTTAGTTGTGAGTTTTGTTTGAATTACCTCCTTTGTTATGAGTTTTGTTTATCCCAAATATGCATTACACTGATCTCGTACCAAAACTGTGCCAATAACACGAACACAAATACTAGTTTATTAAAATTGTACGAGGACAATGTTGTAAAGAAAGACTATAGAGGGTCATTTGTTAAAAAAGAATAAAGAAAGAGTAGTTTAGAAATGTTTATATTGAGCGGCATTTAGTTAAAAATGACTAGATTTAGCTTTTACATGATACTCGTGGTTATGGGTGTTGCATGTATAGTTAGTAAATATGCGTATTATATGCATACGCATGAATAATTGAAAAATAATTTTATTTTTCGTACTCTACCCAAACTTAATTAAAAATACATGTATTTTTTAGTTAAAATATGTGTATTTATTAAAAATGTACGAGGACAATGTTGTAAGGAAAGACAATAGAGGGTAATTTATTAATTTATTAAAAAAGAAAAAAGAAAGAGTAGTTTTAAAATGTTTCTATTGAGTAGTATTTAGTAAAAAAATGGTTTGATTTAGCTGTTACATGATACTCGCGATCACGGGTGTTGCTTGTATAGTTAGCAAATATGCGTATTATATGCATACACATGAATAATTGAAAAATAATCTTGTTTTTCGTACTCGACCCAAAATTAATTAAAAATATGTGTATTTTTTAGTTATATAATTTAAAATATGATTATTTTTTAAAAATGTATTGTACTTCACGTATGAAACTCCGGTATATACAATTTGATATAATTTTAATCTTCACTTAATCAATTTATGTTACTTATCTTTCACAAATTAATCAAATAAGATATCTAATATGAAATATTAATTTAGAAGTCTAAGAAACACTTTTTAATAATGTTCATATTTTTTAACACACACATGAGAGTATATATTTAACTATACTTTCATTTAATTACTAACCCTGAAGTGCCAATATTTAATCAGCCTTCAAAGGCTTTTGGGCCTCGTTTGGGCCAGAGGGCTTTCAACTACACCGGCCCACTATACTTTACAGGACTACTGAATAACATGGGCATAGCTCATGCATGACAAGTAAACCCTAACCCTTCATGTATAAATAAACTCTACCATCTCATATTAGGGGGACGCTCCCTCTCTCTGTTACAGTTCTCACTCCACACAAGGGGGCTACGCGCCCTCCTATATTTTTCATACTGTACTGATTCTCACGCCGAAGGGTTTTAGGGGACATCCCCCACCACTCACGGTGCTTATTTTACAGAGATCCACATAAAGCCAGATATCCGACTAAAATGACACGATTTCATCACCAATTCGGTCAACGAACGATTCACGTACATCGACGACTTTCGGCACCCCCGGTATGACTGATATTTTTGCCACATCAGTTTGGTTCCATTGCCGGGAATCGACTCTAGTCACGAACTCCAACAACCACGGCGGAGTTCCGTTAATGGGTGCCGGAGATGAATAACACCATCATCTTCAAACAAACAACATAATTCAAGGTTGTTTCTTGCGATCTAAGCCAATAAATAAACACCAAACGACAAAGAGAGGACACCCCTGGGTTCGTCTTGAAAGGACGAGTCCACCGCCATGAAAATCATCGCCATCGGAGCTGTAACGCTCTTAGACGCGCCACGAAGAGCCGCTGAAGGCGGTAGTTCACAGCAATGCGCCGGCAGAGCCTCGACAAACAGATTTGCACCATTCAAGAATCTAAACGGGATTTCAATGCCATCGGTGTCTGCGTCTCAATAAGGCGAGTCCAACGCCCCAAAAATCCAGGCCAACAGAGCAGGAACGCTCCCTCACGCACCTCCTAAAGTGGCTGACCTCCTGGACGTCCTGTGACGCGCCGGCTGATGGATTTGACTCCCGACAATTGTCTACGCAATGCAGAGGGCTGACGTCATCCGTGACGTCACCCCCAACTATTTTGTCACTCAAGCGCCTTTTGTCTCCTCAATTTCCACTCAGCTCCCTCCATTTCAATTAACTTCCATTATACTTCGTCAGTAAAATTTAACAGAATATTTGATGGTTCAACTGAACCGGCCCAGATCACAGCAAGGGTTATTGACCCGGTTCACCTCCTTACTATCCGGTTCTGGTCAGTACTGAACCAGTTCCCTACTATTTCAGGTGGACTCTTTCCATTTTTACCCTCCATGTTTGCATATTTTACTTGTTTGACCTCGTATTTTATGTTGTTAACAAGTAATTAGTTAACGGAGCATGAAACAAAATTTATAAATAATTCGCATGATTACTTTATTGCTCCAAATTAACACGAGACATAATAATTTGCGTAAAATATGTATGCAATATGTATATGCCCTGATTTAATTATAATTTTGGGACATTAATTTCTTTAAAATTATTAATTATGAAAATTAATAATTGACGATTATAACTCGGCGCTATGTGAGATAGCTATAACATCAAATAAATTGTCATGCGATAGATACATATGACATGACGACTTGACATGATAACTGTAGTAACCGATTAAAATTATTATTAATTGGTGATCAATGCATGACATTTAATTGTGACAATTGATGTACGACATAAATCAGAGTAATTATAATACATTTATGCTCGTAACTATACTATATTTACATCAAATTGTCCATCATGATGATGCATGTTATGCTATACTACCACTACAAGAAAACAGAGCAATTACAACGGAATATTGCAACAAAATTGAATTCAGTTACAATATGAAAAGTGTGCTATGTATTTGTAATCTCCCGTTCATACTAATGTCTATTGGCGCGCATCCATTTTGGGGAAAAAAAGAGAGGGAAAAATGAGACATAAATTGCAACAATTTTGCAACCGTTTTTTGTTATTATTTTATAAAACTACTTCGTATTGTACAAACCTAGGCTAAAGAAAACCCTCGATCAGATTTGAACCCTCTTTCTCTTTCATCCTCTCTGCGACCTTCTCTCCTTTGAACAAGGTATTCTTCTTCTCTCTCTTCTGCTCGAATCTTCAGTCTCGCTGCCCCTGCTCCATTAACCCCCCACATCTACAGATCTACTATCATCTCCAACGGACCTCCTTCATCTTCGCCGGCGTCATCTCCCTCACCTAGCCGGTTCCATCGCCATTACCCACCAGCGGGTATGAAGATCCGGCCAAATCCGCCTCCATCCTCCATCGCCAGCTTCATCTCTGTCTCCAAGCCGCACCAACTCCACCGAAATCCCTCTCCATCGCCCCCCCTGCTCCAAGCCAAATCTGCCATCTCCAATCACCATCACCCCGCTCCGGCCGAACGCAACAGTAGCCTTTCGCCTCTCTTCCGCCCCAGCTCTTACCGAGTCCTTCCGCCTCCTAACAAAGCACCGCCTCCGTCTCATCTTCAAGCTTTGCCATCCTTCATCGCCGGCCAATCCCTGTACCAGCTCCATTGAGTTATTGAAATTGATTCTCGCACGTGCTCTTTTCTCTCTCTCAGATTTTTCGCAATAAAATCGTCATCTAGAGCTGAAATCGAAAGAATTCGTCTCCGTACAAGTAAGATTGTTCATGTTTTCGTTGGATTGATTACAAAGATTGATGCTTAAAAATATGTTAGTGCTTTATGGTTCTTGGCATTCTTGCTATAATTCATGTGCCATTTTGATAAATTGATAAATGTTATGTGTACTGCTGGTGGATTTGTGCTAATTCTTGTTCCCATAAAAATTGATTTTCGTAAAAATTGCGATTGAATTGAGTGCTTGTTCACTCTGTTGGGATAACAAGTCTATGAATCTTTGGAAATAAGGGTGCTAGGTAATTTGATTATTGAGGGAATGTGTACTAATTAGTATGGTATACTTGTGGGTTGGGTATTTATGTGTATTTGCTGGTAATTTGCTCTATTCATCATGCCGCGTTATGTTTTTGTTTGCTCAATTGGTTAGGACCACTACCCAGTTCCATAATTTTATGCTATAACCCAGTTTAGTTGTGAAAAATTTGCGTATTGAACTGTTGGTAATTAAGTTTATGCTTGTTTAGAATTCAGTTCGTATTGCCATGGGTAATGTAATATTTGACTTGAATGCAATTGTTGTTCATTGCTATTGGGTTAGTAATCTCTTGTTGTACATCATTGCATTTTAAATTGGGGGTTACTAAGAATTGGTGCCCATTTTATATGAATTTGGGAATTGATTATGGAGAACACTTGGTAGGTAGGTGAATTCTATGTGGGGAAACTTAAGCACTGTTGAGTGGGACAATTTGTTCCTACTTGTTGTAGATTGCAGCTTTACTTGATGCATCCCATATTTGTTCCTAATAACTTTCTGCCAAATAGACTCAGGTTCTCAGTGAAAACGCCAAAGCCACTTACCCACAAAAGAGATATTCCTACATATCAGATTCCCAATTGCCATCCCGCCCTCCTCCTTAGGCAAACACACACTATTCCAGCAGTGGCAAAGAGAGCATAAGGCCACATAGTCCATTACAAAAAGGAAACAATGTATCTACAAGTTTGGTAATTTTTGAGAAAGGTAGTATTGTGGTCCCCCTTAAAACTTCTAAAAATTAAATTGACATGAAGTCTCTTCAGTACTTGCTAATTAAAAAAACCCAAACTTAATTGTAGGTAAGTGATAAAAAGTAGGACTATTACTGATGGGTAATGCTAGGGCCACTCTAATAACACTTAATTTTGGGTACCAAATGATGTGGTTTCCAATGTGTCACCTTATTTGGCATTTTATGGGCTCCACTATAAATTAAAAAGTTATGTTAATAATATGACACATAAGATGCCACATCATTTGGTACCCAAAATTAAGTACTATTAGAGTGGCCCTAGCATTACCCCATTACTGATACACCCTAACATATTGGTAATTATGACCTTTTTTGTACGCAAAAAAGTTTAGGAAGATAGGTTCCTCCATTTCAAGACCAAAGCATGCCACCGTATGCCACTAGGGCTTAAGGATACTAATATACCATTAACTATTTAAAATTTTAAAAATGAGCTATTTGAGCAAAGCAACAGAAATATTTTATTTACTGTATTTAGTAAATCACACAGTTAGTCCATTTATAAATAGATAATGAAAAGCATTGATATAGAGAAAAGCAAACAAACTCCATTCTGGTGAACTTCCGCCAAACAAAGCTTAAATTAGTATGTGGGAGGGAACTTTGAATCTAAGGCACACAAAATATGTAAGGCACTCATTTACAGGTTACAACGGGTTAATTACCCATCTGGTGGGTTCTTGAGACAGGTGAATTTGAGAAATCTTGGTGGGTTTTTAGGCTTTTGAGGAAATATTGTAAAGGGTATTGTCATGGCTGTTTCTAGAAATCGTTTGTTTATGTGGATGTAGAAGAAGACTCCAATAGTAAGACATAAACATAGTACTGCCAAGGTTGATACTGTTGATTACGTGAATGTATTCGTAGCAGTAAATTATAAGCTTTGTGAGTGGCACTTTGTTCAAAGTCTCTGCAGACACTTTGCCTTGAGGCTCAAGCCCATGCAAATAACAAGTTTTTCCTTCCAGGTTTGATATTTTTGTAGTTTAAGTTGGTTATGTGATCTTTATTTTTGCTATCAGTTTTTTTGCAGTCATCATTACATTTTCTTTTACAACTGATGTGTGCTGCTCCTTTTTGTGAATATCCATGATTCATGATCTCCCTGGTGTCAACTGTCAAGACTTCAAAAGTTCAAAACCTAGTTGCAAATCAGTGTCTGACCTAAACTGCTTTTGGTATAAACATTTATGATAAAGCTCACATAGCATAGATTGAAAGGGAGAGAAAGCAGATGTGGAAAGGACCAGGAATACATATCCTGGGCTAACATTCCCCCTCAAGTTCTATACTACCTCGTGCATGGAGAGATCAGCAACCAATTAACTGTTAATCAACTACAAAAATTTTAAGGAGCAACTACAAGTGGAAATGACAAACACAAGTGGGCTCAAGAATGAACGTCACACAGAAGTTCTTGCTCTTCGAACCATTCCAAACAGCTCTGTCCTCCGCTATCACATTTCTGTTAAAGGTGTGTAACATCTTAAACAACTGGTTAACGTCTTCAACAAATTTCAGTTATGTTTAAGAAAACTCAATCAAGGATTAATTCTATCTTCATTGACCCTAATAAAGATGTTAGATGAAACAGGGGATACATCGCACACCTTCAAAAGAAGGAAACGAAGGGAGGAGCCAATGTCTGTCACAATAGACATTCGGATTTGTTAAATCCTGGTGTGGCTGGAAGAGTGGGAGCAGAAGTTAGCGATGGATCATGAATGGAAGTAGAACCAACTTTAAGAATTTACTTGGAGATGCACACTGAGGAAATGTGATGGAAAAGTGTGATGGATACATTCTGGACATAGCTAGTAGAGGAAGTAGGGAGTGGATCTGCTTCAGACATTATAGGAATATTAGGTTGACTGGTTTTGTACAATTTCGTTGATGGGGAAGTGAGATCAACCCACATTAGAAGTTTAGGAAAAGAGGTACAGGTCTCTAATGCGCTTGTAACTGTGCTATCTATTTCGGAGAGTGGCCATGTCATTGATCAGAGTTGGGGTGGGGTGTTACGTGCATCATGTAGAATAAAGAGGGTTCTAGATTTTGGTGCTGACAACCTACGAATGATATATGCAGCTCATAGAACACAGGCAGCTCTGGCATGAAACATGAGTGGTTTTACCTAACCCATTAATATTTACAGGTTACAGCTCTGGTGAACACATATTGGTAAGTTTACTTCCATCCCTACAATATGTAAGGCACACAAAATATCTCAAAGATTTTTGATGAGTGGTTTTATAGGTGTTTTGTGCATTTGGTGGTCAAGGTTTTAGTACTTTCAGTGTGGTGGATGTATACCACACTTTATTTTACTCCACTTGTTGGTAAGAAAATCATTGGTGTGCTTGAATGTGCACTTTATTCTTGCTTCAGCTGCTTCTTTCATAGTTTTGATATAATAAATAAAACCAAAGAAATCAGAACTCAGTTGTCGAATTATACAGCTCTCATGAACACCATGTGTAGGGCTTGGTTTGAGTCTTGTTTTTGCGTGTCTTTTGTTGGCTCTTGTTGCGGAGCTTTACTATTTATTATGGTGGAAAATGGGATCAATCCCTTATTTCAATCATCAAGTGACGCAGAATTTATTAGGACGAGGTCGTATTAAGATGATAGATTGGTAATCTATTTTAGTTTTGATTGTTGGACACAAAGACAATTTTTTTTTTTTATGAACATTGCGTAATCAATTTGGCGTATTGATCAATTCCAATTTTCTTCCTTCTAATCTTAATTGCCTCCTCAATTTAGGTATTTAGAGTTGAAAATAATGCTAGTTGCCTCCTCGATATAGGTATTTTCCACTATTTTATTCTTCTACTGGTCTTACTTTTGATCATAGTGTTTTGCTTTGTGCGTTTCTTGCTATTTTCTATATATTAATATATGTACGAAACGTGTGCCTTTGTGAATTGAAGTTGTGAAATAACATGTATTTTAAATAACATTGGTGACATCTAAAAGCAGATATCCTAATGAAGAAGCAGGGCAGATTCCCATGGTGTAAATAGTGAGAAAACTTGGGAGAAATATCTATGAGGCTCCAGTGATGGATTTCGTTGCAAAGCAGGTTAATGATTTTTTTTTATAACTTATAAAACAAAGTGGTTCACTCAATTGATAGTAGCATGATTCTTGTTTGCCTTGGACTTTCTATGTATATGCAGCTAATGCTCATTTATGCTCGCTCAGCCAGAAAATACTATCATTGTAAGTACACTTGCAACTGCATTTGCCATTTTTTTCTTGTGCTCTTCCTTTGATGAAATTAATAGATATAACATGAAGCCTAATGAAACCACACAGTGACCGATTTTTTAAACCCTGTAATTAATGATTACATGTCTTTTAAAATTGAAATACCTCCCTATTAATCATGAAAATAGCATACTAAGGACATGCCAAAGCTTGTAGAACTTGATTATGGACAATCTATCTAATTGCTTAAGCTTGTAGAAACTGATTATGGACAATCTATCTAATTGCTTCACTAAAGTTGGTATGTATAGTTTACCCTTGTTGACTCACATATATAATATAACTCAATCACCTACAGAAGTGTCACTAAACACCCCAGCAAACGTCATGTTTTTGATCCAAGGCTTCAATTGTTCAATAGTGGTCAATTTGTGGTGAATAAGGAATACAAAAGCCCAATCTACACTTAAGTATGGTCCAAGGAGAAGAAGAATGGCCACTTTAGCCATAATTAACATTTTCGTCTCGTGCACAGGATGGCTCTTATTTTTCGAGTGCAACAACCATTTCCAGGCGAGAACTCATAGATAGCCATAAAAGGTCAACCATAAACTTTTCTGTCTGAATTCCAATACTTTTTGTACATTCAAAGGAACCCACTCACCTAAATTTAGAATAAGTAACCTCTTATATAACTTTTTTTTACCGTAGTCCTCAATTGGCCATAATTCTTTCCCTAGATTTCACATCCCAGCTGTGTATTACTATTACACACCACTTCCATTTCACATGCAGATTCAGAGGCTTAACCTTGTGGAACTTGGTACCTTACAACCCATGCCCAAGTTGTTTTGTACATTCTTCCTTTTCCTTTTAAAAATGCCTGATTAACTTGTTTTGTACACTCTTCCTGTTCCATATTCTTCTTTATTTTGATGTTCAAAAATCACCAAATTAACACCTACACACACATAAACTCTAATGTCATAAAAACCTAAAACCCAAAACCTAGAACAGTTGTTAATTCAAGCTTCCGCATACGCATAAGCATATGTAATGAAACAATTAGAATAATAATATTATTGATATGTTGCTCACCTCTGTAACTCTTCCTTCCTTCTCTGTCATAGTAAGATAATCTAATTTCATTTCAGGTTGGTAGTTCCTCCGCATGACGATGGTGTCAAGTTTCCTTGTGAAAGAGTAGAACAAGTGAGGGAAGATATTCAAAAACAAATACAAGCTGACAATGCTACGGAAATGGAGAAAATCAAAGCTGATTTCAAGCTAATGCAAGAGGAAATTCGGCCACTTAGAGCCCAACAACCTCCACCAACGTCTGTGTAGTTTGACAGTTAGACAATGCCTTTTGTTAATCACTTGGAGACTCTTAACATTCTCTACACTTTCATGTAATTAGACACATCGACAATGACTTTTGAATGAAATGCTTAAACTTGAGTTGTTTTAAATGTTTGATTTTAGATTCAATTTTTTTGTAAAATGTGAAATATGAAATGTTCAAAATGCGATTATATATATATATATATATATATATATATATATATATATATATATATATATATATATATATATATATATATATATATATATACATATATATATATAATGGAAAAGTTTGTTGCAAAAATGCAACGAAAAAATCCGTTGCAAAAATGTAATAAAAAATGCAACGAAAAAGTTACATACAAGAATGCAACAAAAAATGCAACGATAAAAATGCCGCACGAATGCAACAAAAGAGTACGTTGCAAGAATGCAACGGAAAAAGTTTGTTGCAAGAATGCAGAAAAAATTAGTTGCTATTTGTGAGCAAATGCGTCAACTACCCCTTAGAAACACATTTGCAGAGAAAAATTTGAAATTGCAGCGCTTGATTTTCGTTGCAATATCATACAATCGGAATACATTCGGTTGCATAAAATTTGCAACGAGGGTTTTCCAAGCGGAATTTGCAGCAATTTTTTCCGTTTCAATCGTCTAATTATAAGCGAATTTCATTTTTTGCAACGAATTTTCCGTTCGTTGTCCTGTTTTCTTGTAGCAATGCATGCAATTAAATATATTTTGCATCTGCGACCATATGTATGACACCGCTTTCTGGCGCCTTATGATTTTACTAATCCCTGGCCGCGCGTGAAAAAAGAAAGTGTATACTCACTCGCTTATCAAATTTGACATATCAATATAGTTAATTGAACTCTATATTTTATTATTTATTTGCCCACAAATGACAAATGATAATGAAACTGCTTTATTCACCGCTACGTCTGAATTCGCGCGTGAACTCTCTTTACAAATCATGTTTTGATCACATGTGATACATAATATCAATCTCGATGTTATTTTCCCCAATCATGCTAATAACAATATTTATTTATTGTCATTTACATAAATCGCTAGCATGTACACCATCTTATCATCATAAGATTAAATCACGAGAATACATACCCCAATTTTATTTAAAATGGGACTATGTTTGCTTCGCAAATAATGCACGCAACTTTCAGGTACTCAAACCAAGTCAACTACGCCTTGGTAACTAGACTTCCTCATAAGGAAAACTACAACGACCATAATTACTTCCCGACCTCAAGGTAAACACTTACGTCGAGAAAGTGGGGGCAAGGAAATGGAAAGCCCAAATATCTTTACAACTATTCGGACGGCCTAATTTACGGGCAAGACCTCACCTATTGGGGCCTTATCATCTTATCAATAGAAAGGCAAGTTCTTTCATTAAATTGTTAATATGCTTATTTACACAAATTGCTTCGATTGCTTGACAAAATCTACTGCTTAGGGGCGTAGTGCCTTGGCCAACCTTCCTCTACACCTCGGTATTAGTGAACTTATCTCTCCGAGTAAGATGAGGCCATGCCCGGTTCACGCATTAGGATGCCCGCCAGTAGGGCCCCCGCCCATAAAATTCCGCTAATTACATTGGATTCTATAGTGACTCAGCACACCGTTAGTCGATATTCTATCTGGCCCATGATAGACAACCACATCATGCCTGTTAATCGTCGCTCAAAGCTGGGCCACGCCCGCTAGGGCATTGTGATGTTCGCCTGTGGCGATAGGGCCATGCCGCTCAAAGTCTCTGAATAAAACCAAGCACTTAGTTCGCCTGTGTTCTAAAATGTAAGCCACGCTTACGCCTGTGCTACAGCCCGAGCCTCATGTTGCTGCCACAGCTTCTGCAAGCAAGCTACCCCAGGCTCGTGAACGCCACGCCATGGTCTCACCGAGCTTCATGTTGTTATCGTGTGCACAGGCATTACGCCGCGCACATCCGAGTTTATGTTGAACTGTCAGAGATGTCACGCCAAGGCCCGGAAGCCTCATTATTATTTCGTGGCTCATGTATGTCGCAAGCCTCATGTTATTATTATAGGCTACGACGCTACACTCACGCCACGCCTTGTTTCATGTTATGACAGTTCACAGACGCTATGCTCGCGCCATAGCAAGCCTCATGTTATTATTATCGTGATCTGCGACACTACGTGCATGCCACGCCTCGGAGCTTCAGATCATTATTCTTGTGCCCGCAGATGCCCCTCGCGCCTACCTGAGCCTTATAAGAAGTTATCGTGCTCACAAGACGCTTACGCCGCATCTGACACCGAGTTTATGTTGTTACTGTCTGCAGATGTCACGCCCGTACATGCCTGCCTCATATAAGTGCTTCAGCCCGTAGACGCTTACGCCGTGCCACGCCTCCGAGCTTTATGTGGTTACCCGCCAGCCTTCTACCAAGCTTCATAAAGCAGATCGCCTGAGATGACAGACGCCAGCCGTCCCGAAGCTTATGTTGTTACACCCAAGACTGCATCGCCACGCCATGCTACAATCGAAGTTTTGGTTCTCGTGCTCGCCAGTTATGTCGCACCACCGAGATCATCGTTTTCGTGCACGCTTACGCCGCACTACGCTCGAAGCCATGAAGATTGCAATTGCACGCGCCGCCAGCCGAGCGCCTCGTTATCGTGTTCGCAGACACTACGCCCGCGCTTACGCCCGAAGCCGATTATTATTTCGTGGTTCACAGACGCCATGCTCAGCGCGCTTACGCCGCCTCTACGTTTATTGGTATCGCGTTCGCAGATAAGTTACGCCATGCGCTTGGCCACCGAAAGCGAAGCAGTTACGGCGCTCAGCGACGCCACGCCAACGTGGCGCATGACAGCTTATTTCGTGCTGCTCAAGACGCTACACTCCATGCGCAAATTGCTTTTATGGTTACCCCGCGCTCGGTGCGCCACGCCAAGGCCACTGAAGCCTAATAGAGTTGAAAGTATCGTGTTTCCAGACGCTACGTCCGCGCCAGCCTGAAGCAGGCAGTTATCGCGGTCGCTAAGACGCCACGCTCGGCTACGCCCGGAAGCCGATTATTATTTCGCAGACGCCATGCTCAGCGCTTAATACCGAAGCTCATGTTATTATTACCGCATACGCACGCTACACTCACGCCTACGCCTCTAGCCTTATGTTATTATTATCGTGTTCGCGCGACGCTACGCCAGCGCCTACG
>JABEVN020003228.1:0-18936 GCA_013146195.2 Codonopsis lanceolata | reverse complement strand
TATAAGACTTATGCTATATATAGAGTTGTGGTTTTGTGCGGTTATACATAAGGGCAGGTAATGTTATATGTATATATATGAATATATATAAAAGTATGAATTGTTTATTGATACTATCGGTTTGGTATGATGTTTGTATATCTGTAAAGATATGTTTTATGTAATGAGTAATATTATACTATCGCATTTGTTAAGGGTTATTATGCTTGATAAGATATACACTCGACTTGTGAGAAGGTTGAAGGTTGCGATTTAGAGGATAATCACGGCTGCAGGGAGAGATTGGCCTTCACGTGATGAGTATTGAGGCAGTTAACGTTGTGTTAGGATGCTTAGTGTATTGCTTGGAGCTTGGTCTAGAGCTTAAGAAAAGGATAGTTTTGCGGAGTATGGGCGTTACGGGCATTAGTAGCCTTGTGGGTCGTGGCGATTCGGGAAATTATCTTGGTTGAGTGTACTAGGTACCGCGAGTTTTGTGATAGCTATGATTGTTGATTGTCAAGGTAATAGACCTTGTTACTTGATGCTGATTTTTATTCATTCGTGCATTAGTTGTAGGAAACACCTACGATGCATTACATTTTAGTATACTAAATTCTCATTTCATCATTATTATCTCTGCTCATTCATTTCCTTAGCATAGGAGACTATTAAAGGATGCTTAAAACCTTTTAATCATGAACCTTGGCATCCTTAACGGAAACTTTTGAGTATCAATTTAGCAGGTACCTAAATTGGTGATCAAAAGATGGTTGGTTGTTGGACTAGGATTGGTATGAATTATGGTAGAACTTGACTACACCCATTACCAAATGGAATTGACATGAATGGAAAGAATTTTCAAAACATGGCATGGTGTGCTCTTATGTGTTCTCACCAGCGATGGGGAAATCGCGAGTGTGATTTACATGGTTTGAAAGCTTGCCGATTTGATTACCTTTGATTTGTTTGTAAATTGCCCAGGCAATTATTAATTCTGTAACTCAGGATCTTTTGTGGTTGAATTTCATGTTGTGCCCAAAAGACAAATACCGGTAGTTGGATGTTGAAATATTCTCGATTATGTTTTCCATGTTATAGTTTGGGGATTTTGCCTACTTGGTTTGGCATATTATGGATCATATGTGTATTTGCGACTCAAGTATGAGTCATGTTATTTTCAATCGTAAGTGTTGATGTTGTTGTGACTATCGAGAGTTCGTAGACTTTTCAATTTGGATTATTAGAGTTTAACTCGTATATATTGTGGCGGTAGACCCGATTAGAGTCTAGGTTGATGGTTTGAACTCGATGTATTGTGGTTTGTATCATGATTTAAATTCGGGGCAATTCTTTTAAATGAGAGGGGGTGTGGCGCCCGCTCGCCGTTATCTCAGGTTTTGCGTGCTATACTTGCACTTCTTCCTATTGCATGCTTGGTTTTGCGAGAGGGTATAGATGTGTTGAGAGAGACCATATTAAGACCAAAACATTATTAAGAGACTTAATGTAGTTGTTGACTTGCTAAAGTCACAAGTCGTGACTTCGGCGATAGTCGAGAATCGGCAGCGATTGAGGGTTTACTGCGTTTTTGTGTCTGTGACCTCGGTTTGGGTCCTAGACCTCTTTTAGATGGTTTATTAACATGTTTAGATGCATTAGACTTCAAGTTGGATGTGTTCCTTAAGTCTATCGATGACTGGAAGTTTGGGGATAGCGTTAGTCTTATCGTAGTTTGGGAGATCGAATCGGCGTCGTCTCTCCTTTGGGATTCTTATTTCCCTAATTGTTATTCAACTTCCTAGAAATATTTAAGCTTCTTCTTTAGCCCTTAGACTTGTCTTAAAAGTCTCCTTTAGTTGCTTTCGTTAGAGTTCATTAAGGATTCAGGTTGCACGTTGTTGCACCCTTCGATTTAAATTTGTTTTGAGTTGTTAGTTGTGTTTAGACCTGTTTTGAGTAGAGGTTAGACAGCAGAATGATTGCCCGTAAGTTTGGGATCATTTAGGACAAGTTTAGACAAGTTTGGAGGTTCAGGCCGAGGCGCTGGCACCTTGTGGCCGCCCGCCTCAAATCGAGGGCAATTTCAAATGAAATGGGCAATGGAAACCTCGGCAGAGTGAGGCGCCCTTGGGCACAAATGAGGCGCCGCCTCAGCCTCTGGATATGCAATTCGGGATTTTCCCTGTTTTTGAGTTGTGGCGTGAAATGCCTATCCTACCCTCTTTAAACCCCCTCAAGCCCTTCCTAACCACCCACCTTGGTCCTAATCATGTCTAACACTAATTGGAAGTTAATCTAGGTTGGATTAGTGTTTGTTAACTCCCCTAATCTCTACTAATTGCACTTGAGAAATTCCTCTTTACCGTACCTTCTCAATTGGGAGGTATAAATACCCGAAGCCTTGGCAAAAATGATAAGTCTCTCATTTATTCACCTTCATCCTACAACTTAGAGAGAGAGTGAGTTGGGGGTTTGAGTTTTGAGCCCTAGCTTCATCTTCTTCCTCAGATCTCTGAAGATTCACCGTTCGATTGCCGCCAAACTTGAGCGGATTCTTGGCGGGTGCGGCGAGAGGAGCGACTTCATAGTCGGTTTGTGTTCTCTTGAGTTTTCACTCAAGCTAGGTAAGTTACTCCCTTTTGATTTTGGTTCATTGGCCCTAAGGAAAACAACTTGTATGCTATTTGTGGGCAATGAACACTTGTTATGTTTTGTATGCCCAATTTGGGGATTTTTTGGGAGTATGAATTTGTTAGGAGCATTTGTAGAGTGATTTCTATGATTGTTGAATATGTTATTACTCTTTATTTTGTGTTTCTAGGCTTATGAGCATGCTAGAAATCATGCCTATATATTATTTGGGTTTATTGTGGAATTATGCCTATGATTGGGGCTTTGGATGTATGAACTCACATGATATCATGAGTAGGAACATTTAAGTGGGATTATGAGATTTATAAATTGGGTTTTGATTCATGTTGGGATTTTGTTGTGAATTTTAGGGCTTGAGAATTTAAGCCCAATGTCAGATATATTGTTGTTAAATAAAGTGGGTATTAATGTTGACATGGGTGAAAGGTTTAAGAATGAAACTTAGTGTTTAGACTCTGAGTCGTAATGGGTTCAATATTGTGTTAACGGACTCGGGTTAAAGTCCTACGTCAATTGGGTTTCGTTGACTATGTCTATGATGAATTCTTGGATTTTAGGCTTGGGAAATAAGCCGGATTAATTTTGGGATAATTTCTATAAACTTGAATGATGTGCTAAGTTTGGGTTGTATGAAATGTGTATTTAATGAAATGCGATATTAAGACTCAATGGAGTCATTTTAGTTTAATAACATGTTAGTGAGCCTTAGGTTGAAATCCTACGATGTTCGGGTTTGGTTGGTTTGATCGTAAGTACAGAGCATCTCGAGTTGTGTCCCATTTGTGACTCCCACGATATAGAGGTTTATTGGAGATTTGTTTAGGGGCGTGCTCGTTAGGGCACGGAGCATTGGAGATCAACCTATGATCTCGTATTACTTTAAGAAATGATTATTTGAATGAGTTCTCTTTTAGGAATTGGGTCGCGTGCATGAAAGCACTTGCGAGGTTATGACTACGGCTTAGTTTTGATACCCGTGAGATTGGCTTTGAAGAAGTCGAACATATATGACCGTTGGGACTATGGTTGAAGTCGGTGTACCTTTAAGTGAGAATAAATGCTAGTAGTCTGGATTTATGATTGTTTTTAGACTAAATAATGGTCTTTGGTTTAATCCAGAGTAGAGGGCTATAGTAGACCTCACATTGTGATTTCTTGAGCTTTTATGCTACGTTTGATTGGGTTGTGACTTGAGGGTTATGAATACCTCAATAGGTGGTTCTTGACTAGACTACGGATAGGTTGGTTGGTTTTGTTAAGTGTTATACATGTATGTTGCATTGTTAAAATTGGTGTGTAGAACTTTATGTCCTACTTGATTTGGTATGTCCGCTATGATCGGTCTTGGTTCTTGTTTGAGCATGAGTAATTATCTACTTGTGCATTTCATAAAAGCCCAGTGGCATTATATGGATTATTTGGTTTTGGTTTTTATGTCAGGGTAGGGCGATACATCGCCTATACGAATCGTAAGATTCGTGATTCGCTATGGATCGCCGTGCACGGGACCTCACACACCCTCCATTGTTGGCGCGATGGGGAAGTAGCCCCTTTGCGTATCAATAAGTACCGCATTGGCTTGCTAGCTAAATCGGGTGGTTCTCGATGAAAGTCGATGACATCACAGGGCATCGATGTTGCACGATAAAGATAAAGTATAACATGTGTATTGCGAGGAGCACAACACTATGTGGGTAACTTTCTCTATCCCTTATGTGGCTTACTATAAGCACTTATATGAAAGGATAATGTGCTAAGTGGTTTATGAGGTTTATGTTACTTGGTGACTTAATACGAGTTTATTGTTGGTATGCTATTAAGATACCATGATTTTATACATGATTGTGCATTATGCCATGCCACGACATGCTATGCCATACATTTGCATTTAGTAACTTGGGTCATTATGACTCATTTAGTGTGTTGTTTTCCTTAGTTTTTGCGGTGATCTCGTTAGAATGCTGCGTTGAAGCTTGGCGCTTGATCGATAAGGTGGTCTTAGAGGCGATAGCTTGGGGTTATTAGTATTATTGTATTTGTTATCTTGTGAGATACGGACGTGAGTTATGTAAACTTTACTTGGGTAGTTAAGTTAGTATCTTATTATTGTTTTATTTTGGGAGCCGACTTGTCGGAATCGGTGTTATATTTAATTAGAAGTTATCCGTTGTCTTCAGAGCAAGGTTTAGCTCGCTTGTTCTAGTATTATGTGATGGTTATTTCTATCTCCGACAATTTTAGTCGTGAGTCCTTGGTTTAGTTATTAGTATATAAATCCCTTATTCTTTTAGTTGAAGCGTTCCTCAGGCATGTTTTAGCCGTAGAGTTGTTGTTTATCAGGTTGGGTTCTTGTTGCTTCGCCGGCCTTAGGTTGCCGATGGTTTGTTGTCCGTGCGCAATGTTGCGTCACGCGAGTTGTAGATTTGTTGAGAGATAGTCGTCTCTCAACCTTGTATTCCTTAGTTTATAATTATAGGCTTTGGTCCCACTTATGTTTTGCTTCCATGATTTTAGTTTTTGGTTATTGGTTTGCCGTTATGGCTTTACATTCCTGTTTGGAGTTGTGGGTTCAACTCTTGACTCGCACCACTACGCTTAGCGGATGCTTGTCCGTCTTTTAGCTTGTCTTGGCGGCACGACCTTGGGATTTCGCATTGAGTCGAGATTAGTCGTCGATTTCAATAATAGCATCATGATACCCATTAACATACAACCAGTGCACACCAAAATAAAGCGCCTTGATCTCAGCAACCATGTTCGAACCCGAGTTGTAAAAGCGGGAGAAAGCAAAATACAACGGCCCATGGAGTCTCGAACAATACCTCCACCTCCACTCAATCCGGATTTCCCGACTAGCACCATCGGAATTGAGTTTAACCCCGGCCATGCGACGGGTTAGACCAAAAATGGATTGAGCGAGGATCTGCTTTGCGGCCAATCTGAATTTGAGCACGATGAGACAAATCGGGAATTTGGAAACCCGCCATTGCATGAAGAATATTCTGGAAGTCGAACTTAATATTTTGTATAAGTACAGCTAACGGAAGACGATGATTGCAAAAACAGCCTTGTTACGAAACTTCCAAATATGCCATAGAATGATCGAAGGGATTAAAGTAAATGAGATAGCCTTTCCATGAAGCCACCAGGAGAAGCAGTGCTGTTGAATAGAACCGAAATGAGCAGAAACTTCAAAAAGATTTTGAAAATACAGCCAAATAGAAGAGGCTGTCGAGCTGTTAAGAAATACATGCAAGAAAGTCTCATTATGGCCAAGGTCACAACAATAGCATTTTGAGGCCAATGAGATGCCTTTCCGACAGATAGCTTCATCTATGGGAATCTTATGAAGGAAGGCGCCGGACAAAAACACTAATATGCTTTTAGCGAGCCTTGTGCCGATGAAATCGAAGAGAGCAAAGCGGGTTGAGGGATCTAGCGGCGGGAAGACAAAGAGAGGAAAAAACAGGCCGAAGAATTAAGGGACCGAGATAGGCCGGTCTTCTGAATCATTGAGCGAGATAATTTGTGACCGAATCAAAACAGAAGCAGCTGCAGGGAGATGTAACATGTCTCCTTGAGATGAAGAAAGAAGATCTTTCACCGTGTTGCTCGAACAAGCTGAAGGTTTATCCAAGGAAAGACCAAGAATCCAGTTGTCAAACCAAGGAGAACAAAAGCCTTGTCCTATAATCCAGAAGATATTGGGCTCTGCAATGCCCCGAGCCTTTAACATTCGATTCCAAGAATGAGATCCCCTATAGTGCACCTGAGTCGGATGAAGGCTGTGACAATACCGAGCTCGCAGAAAATTGGACCAGAGATTAGAGACCGAACGAAATCTCCACCAAATTTTGACCCCCAAAGCCTTAGAAATATCTGCCATGCTTAAAATGCCCAAACCCCCCTCTGCCGTAGGTTTACAATAATTCCAAGCAACCCATTGACTTCGGCATTTACCTTCGACTTGGCCCCAAAAGAAATTAGAACATAGCTTGTCAATAGCCGAACAGACTGAAACCGGAGGATCAATAGATGCAAGAAGGTAACTGGAGATTGAGTTGAGAACATGATTAATGAGAACAATACGGCCAGCCGAGTTAAGAAAATTTCCAGCCCAAGAGGAAATACGATTCTGGAGTTTAGAGATGAGGGGATCAAAATAATGTCGCCTTTTCCGACCAAAATAAAGAGGACAACCCAAGTAGGAAATCGGGAGAACACCTGAATTATAACCCAACAGATTGGATATCCTTTGAATACGAGCCGGATCAGTTCGAGGGGCGACAAAGAAAGAGCTCTTAGAACTGTTAACCAACTGTCCCGAAATCTCCTCATAATGTTTTATCTCGTCCTTAAGCAGTTGAAGGGAACGCCTTCTGCCATTAGAAAAAATAATAATATCATCTGCGAATGCAAGATGAGATATTATAGGACATCCACTTATGGTGGAATATATGCAATAAGAGACTTGTTGATGAAGAATGTTGAGGCTCCTGCTAAAATATTCGGCCGAAATAATGAAGAGACTGGGAGATATGGGATCACCTTGTCGAAGACCTCGACTAGAAGAGAAATAACCGGAAGGAGCTCCATTAATAAGGACCGAGAACCAGTTTTCAGAAATAATACGCCAGATAAGATCCAAGAAAATCTCATGAAATCCAAAGCTCCGCATCACATTAATAAGGAACGGCCAAGATACCCGATCGAAAGCCTTTGCCATATCTAGCTTAAGGACCATATTGGAGCCAGGAACTTTTTTCCCCAAAAAACACATCAATTCCTGGGCCAACAAAATATTGTCTTGTATTGTACGACCCTTAACAAAAGCACTTTGGTTACCAGAAATTATATGGGGGAGAATTTTGGCAAGCCGAGAAGAAATGAGTTTAGATATAACCTTACAACAGAAATTGCAAAGACTGATTGGGCGAAGGTCCTTGAAAGAAGAAACACTTTCCGTTTTAGGAATTGCCACAATAAGAGTACTGGTCCAAGCCCTCGGGAGTGAGAAACCCGAAAAGAATTCTAGCACAGCTTCACAAAAGTCATCCCCAATGATATCCCAACAATGAGAGTAAAATAATCCGGTGAATCCGTCAGGACCTGCTGCACTGTCTCCATTCAAGCTAAACACAGCTTGCTTTATCTCCAAAGCCGAAGGGATAGAAATAAGCAGATCATTCCATTCCTCTGTGATTAGCCGAGGTATAACACCGGAGTTGAGAGAAGAGCTGTAATCACCATCAAATTGAAGCTGCTCCTGGAAATGATTAATTGCCCCTTGTCGAATAGACTGATCAGAGTCAAGAGTAATACCATCCTTGTCTTTAATGGAATGAAGAAAAAGATTACGTTGATTCTGTTGATTAACAGAAGAATGAAATAACTTGGTATTTCCTTGGCCATCCTTAAGCCACTTCAAATTAGATTTATGTCTCCAATATTTTTCTTCCTGAGATAGAAAGTGTCGAAGATTGGCTTGAGCTGCCATAAGATTTTCTCTATTGGACGGGGAGGCATTGATTTCAAAATACAATTCCTTTTCAGCCACATCTTCCTCGGCCTTACGGACATTATCAAAAATATTGCCAAAAGTATCTTTATTCCAACTCTTGAGGGCAGCTTTAACCTTTTTCAACTTAAGGGAAAATCTGCACATGGGCCGAGTATCCTCATAGCGACCCACCAAGGAAGCGTGTCTTTGAAAGATGCATGACTCGTCCAAACATTAAGAAACCGAAATATCGAAGGACCTCGAGCAGAATGACGAGTAATGGTTGCAAGAATCAGAGAATGATCCGAGCAAGTCCTATTCAGATGCTTAATTTTAGTAGCATAAAAGCTGGTCCAACCAAGCGGAGTTGCAAAGAACGCGATCAATTCGCTCATGAATAGTAGCATTCCCTTCCGCTTATTCCACCAAGTGAAGTCACTTCCGAGTAGCCCAAATCGGAGGAGACCCGTCACAAGACAAGCGTGGAAATCTAGAGCACCATTACGATCCCACCCGCTCCACGATTTTTCATGGGGGTGAAGAATGATATTAAAATCGCCCCCGACCAACCACGGCATTTGTTGAGCGAAAGAGCTTACGTGGATTAAATCATCCCAGAGATCTTTACGATCTTCCAAAGTACACTTAGCGTAGACACAGGTTAGAAGCACAGGAGAAGACCAAGAAAAATGACAAATCTGCAAAGTAACTTGTTGAGCAGAGTTATAAATTAATTGGCAAGTGAAAGAGGATTTGACAAAGATCCAAATGGAACTAGAAGAATTAGAAGCGGAGAACTGAACCGCATAAGCGGCGAGTAATGAGAGCAACTTTGTCCATATTCAACATAGGTTCAAAAACGGCAACTCTTGACGGGTTATGCGAACTAGAGATTTAAGGCGACTAAGCGAAGGGTCGTTACCAATTCCCCTAATATTCCAAAAAAGGGCTGTAATATCCATAAAAATTAGGCGGAAGAGCTAGCAGGTGGCTTGGAGGCCTTTGATCGAGTGAGCCTATCTGTAAGGGGGATAGGAGGCTTCTGTTTATTCTTGGTCGGGGGCAAGTTTCAGTTAAGAGTGGAATAGATCATCTTCATCTTCCATCTCAAGAACTTCCAAGACTACAAATCTATTTGGGGAAATAACAGAAATAGGAACCTCCTCGTTGGCTGGAGGAATGTCACTAGGGCCAGAAGTGGTCTTGTCCAAATTGAGAACTGGAGTAGCCAATTGTTCCTGGTGAAGCACCGAATCAGAAGGAGATGTAACTGGCTCATTTTCTTGAACTGGCTCATTAACAGGATCTGCCAAATTTGGCTCCAAGTTTGGCTCTAGATTTGGCTCCATATGAACATCCTCATTAATTTTGTGGTGATCATGATCCACACAAGTCTCAGAATCTTGGGCTTTGGAAGCAGGAGTATCCAGCTTAGTTGCATGGGAAGGGCCAGCTTGCATGCCTTGCTCATTAGGGTATTTTTTAGGAGTCCAACGTTTAGGAATAGGCTGAGGCTGAGATTTTGGTTTAGGAGCTTCAAAAGATGGGGCTTCAGGATTCTTGACTTCTGAGATAAGTTCATGATGCCCTTGACGAAGACAGTGGGAGCAATATGACGGCTTATTCTCAGCCTCTATCGGCTGCCAAAAACTTGGATATACGGAACCGCAATCGACCCATATACGGTTAGGGCAAGGATGCAACAAGTCGATTTCAACACAAACACGCGCAACACTTGGCCTAGATAAATTGAGTGTAGGCTGATCAAGCATGAGGGGTCTGCCAAACAAGGATGCAATAGAAAACAAGGCGGATTTGTTGAATAAATGGATAGGGAGACCAGGCAGTGAAAACCACACCGGGACTATAGAACTTTCAATGTCGGGACGAAAGTTAGGAGACCATTTGAACACCCGCATAGGATGTTTCCCTAGAAACCATTGATCTTTTATCCACAGTCTTTGATAATCCTCATTGTTATTAACTTGTATGAGCACATGCTTGGGATCCAAATGCCCAATTGTGAATGCAGCAGTGAGGCCGATAGTATTAAAATACTTTCGGGTGGCTTCCATGGATGGCCTCCCATGCGAAAACTTGCCAATTAATGCAAACCGAAAAGGAGCCGCAAGGGATTCAATGAGTTCCGGGGAAAGCTTGAGAGAGGGTTCTCCCTTATAGGATGAAGGCGGAATAGAGAAAGGGGGAGGAGATGAGACAGGTGAGGGGTTGCAAAGAGTTTCAGCATAGGATTTGGAAGGTGGTTGAAGGCCAGGATCCGGCGGGGCTGGAGGAACCCCGGCCATAGCCGCCAAAAGAAGGAAAAAACCTAGTGAAATTCGGCCAGAAAGAAATCACACCTTTAGTGCGTGAACTAGTAGGTTTTTTTATTTAGCTCCTAACATCCATCAGCATACATAGCACTTGATGGACAAAAATTAGTAGCATGAGAATATAATCCACATAAAGCACATGCTTCTTGAATTGGCCAATTTTCAAATTGAGCTTGTGTATCTGGTTTTTCTTGAACTTGATATAAACTCCTACTTTTACCTCTTGCACTTTTCTGTTGAGAATTTATACTTAACATCTCAAATAATTCCTCTAATGCATCTGGTGTCATTCTATTGATAGAACCACCAGTTGCACTATCAACCATAGTTTGTATACCCGACAAAAGACCATGATAAAATTGAAGTACTAACACATGTTGAGCCAGATTATGATGAAGGCACATAATAAGCAAATTTTTAAATCTATCCCAAGATTCATGGAATATTTCACCTGGTTCATTTTGGAATGACATGATTTGTTTTCTATATTCAGTGAGAGATGCATGCTTATAATATTTACTCATAAACAAATCATAAAGTTGAGCCAAAGTATAAACACTACTAGGTGTTAGATTCATAAACCATCTCTTTGCCAACTCTTTTAATGCATTGGGAAAGTATTTCATTTTTATTTGGTCTTCAGTCAACCCTCCCAACAATCGGCTTCTCGTGAGATTCCTTCAAACCCTATGCCAACTATTATTTCTCCAAACAGGTTTGTGGTCCTCGAAGTTATTGAGGAAGAGGGAGAGCAACAATCCAACATAGATGCTCTTAACATTGATCCTGGAATATCTTCTAAGTCTTCTTGTCCCAAACCGCCTGTTCCCTCGACAGATCGTCTCACAAGATCAAAGTCCCAACAATCGGCTTCTTCTAATGGATATTCTTCTGCTACGGACTCGGTAATGACTCTACAATTGCTCGTATTAAACACCTTTCTCGTTCCCATAAACTCTCTTTTTTTGCTGTGTTTGAACCTATGCTCAGTTTGGATCGGGTTCAATTCATCACTCGCCGTTTCCGGTTTCGGTATAGCTTCTCTAACTCTACTAGTTCCATATGGTTTTTTGCTAAATCATCTTTTACTTGCTCTTTAGTTCAAGAAACAGCTCGGCAGATTTCTCTTCGCATCAAGCACTACACTTGGGCTTCTTCGGTTCTTCTCACTTGTGTCTATGCTAAATCTACTTCTGTTGATCGTCAATCTCTTTAGTCTGATTTGATAGCAATCAGTTCTCAGTGTGGGTCCCAATGAGCACAATAATAAGCTAGAAGGGGGGTTGAATAGCTTATTAACACTTTAAAAACTTTTAAGTAAGTTCCTTGAAAGTTACTTGCAATCTATGAAAAGAATCAAGTAGCGGAAGACCTTTCAAGAAATGTTCGAGTGCAGATAAGGACTACCTGGTAGACCTTTACAGATTACTTAAGTTACTTGCTGAAATGGATAATATAAACAATGAAACTAAGCGAGTTCAAATGAATAGGCAGACGAAGGAAATAACACAAGTATTTTGGGATGGTTCACACTATAATGAGTGCTACGTCCACCACCAAAGGCGATCAACCTTGGATTTAAATTGTGCACTATGTTTTCCACTTAGATCAATTACAAAGAATATCCCTAATGGATCGTGTACAAAATATTGACTTGTGTTTGGGTCTAGGGAATTAAATATCTGTAAATACAAGATATTTAATTAGTGCTTATAGTTAATGGAAGTAAACAACAAGAAGAATAAAACAATAAATGTTGAAGAAGCGACTTCTTGTTGTTGTGAGGACTTCTAGATCTGTTGAGGATCTATTGAATGCTTGGTGAAAGACTTGGAGTTGTGTAGATTGAGCAATTCTTTAAGTGTTCGATTGATTCTCTTTTTTCACTTGTTCCGATCTTCAATGGCGTATTTAAAGCGAGTGCATCTCAAAAGAATCCGTTGGAGAGGGCGAAGACTTCAACAACTCTTTTCATAAATGCATTAAATGCATGGGGGTCGATCAAGGATTTTCGTCTTCACAGATATCTAGAGCAGATAATCATTTACGAGATCTTCAAAAGGTGGGCGATTTGGTGTCGGATCGAGAGATGAAGCGAAAGTAGGGGACGATGCTTTCTTGCTTTCACTTTGTTCGGAGGCGAAAAGTATTCTGCTTTTCGGAAAGTTGCTTTCGGCGGCTTGACATGTCGGAAAAGACTTGGATTAATTCAAATAACATATGGAAATAAGTTTGAATTAATCCGCCTAGCTGATCGAGAGGACACGTAGAAGCGAATCAGTGGACACGAGGTCTACCGATCTTAAGCTTTGAGCGAGGTCTTAGGTGAAGCCGAGAAGTGGTCTTCCGATGTTCTGAAAAAGTCCTACAAAAACTATACAAGGCAAAGTTCTATACACGGTTGCCACGCTAATCGATCGACCGATTAGCCAGAAGTATAAAACTAATGTAATGTCTTGATCGGATATAAATTTAACATAAGAATCAACAATCTCCTCCTATTTATATCGGTCATCATTACTACAAATGAGGGTTTTAAAACAAACTATTTAATAGATAATAGCATGTCGAGAAAGTTTATATATTACGTAATCGGTAGACATGCCTCTATTAAGCAGAATAACACCTCGGATGCAAGGGACTAATCTAAGTGCATACAAGAATAAGAGAGTCAAAGAATAGCACAGGATCGGCGGCGGTTTAAATCAATTTAAAGCTGAATGTTTAAATTCTAATATAGATAAACAATAAAGCGGCAAGAATTTAAACAATATAATTTTTGAAAAAGCAAGTAATCATACGTATTCATAAACAAGATGTTTACATTTCAACAGTTTTCAAAAATAAGATAAATACAAAGGAAAGGGAAGAAAAGATACAAAAGCTACCAATGGTCTTTTCCCTTTGCCTTTGTCTGCGACCTCCTTTTCTCTTCTTTCTCGCTCTAGCTCTTCCATTCTTCTTTGGTATTCGGCATACGCATCGGTTGGAGGTCCGGTGGAGCGAGAGCGGTAGTCGATTCTTCACGAAGGCGGCCGTTCTCTTCCATCGGCATTACGTTGATAGATCTCATTTGTTTCTCCTCGTGATGGCGGATCACGATCGGTTGGCATTCATAATGTCATGAGCGAGTTCGGCGAGGTTGTTGAGTTCCATAATAGAATACGGCCGTGGGCGAGATGGAGAGTGATGGCGTGGAATAGCTCGTAGAAAATGGAACCTATGATACGGCGACCTTCATCTCGTTGAGCTTACGTTGATCTTGACATCGGTGAAGTCGTGCGCATCTGTCCAAAACGAGTCGACATCCTCTTGAAATTGTCGAAGAGTAGTGGCGGTCCGGTCGTTGGCCTTGGCATTGCGGTGGCTACTTCAGTAGCGTAGATATGCTTAGTGAAGTTCGCCTAGCCGGTAGATGGCATCTAGCGGGACAAAACTTCAGCATTAGGTGATTGGAAGTAGAGGCTTGGCCAATGTGAATGGTGCCGGAGGGGCGAGTCTGCAGCTGATGGGGTTGGATATGGGGAGTTGGAGGCGTAAGAGGATGAGTCTTGGGTTGGTATGGTTTTGGTGGAAGAGGATAGGGTTATAGGGGAGGGTGGAGGTGGAGTTGGTGGGAATCGGTTCCATATCGGTGTCGAATTTTCAGCGATGTGGGAGGATTGGGGAATGGGTTCGGTAGAGAACCAGAAAGAAGGCGGGGTAGAATAGGAATTTTGGTTTTTGAAGGGAAGGTTGAGGAGGTTGAGAAGGTTGAGGAGGTTGATGAGAAGAGGTGAATAGATCGCTCGACGAAAGTTCGAAGAGGAACTTGCCAGCGGCCAGTCTAGGGTTGTGGTGTGGTTGAAGAAGTTGGTTGGGATTGGGGTGGTGAGGAAGGTGTGGATGGGTCGGGTGAGTAGTTAAAGGGTGAGGAGGAGGAGGAGTTGGGGTTCCGGCTCCTCCCGATTTTGAGCTCCTCTGAGGATAGACTCCTCAGGAGGTGGTGAATTCCTCTGAGTAGATGACTCAGAAGGAATAGATGAAGGGTTGACAGGTAAGGTTTGGGCGTCGGTAGTTGGTTGGGGTTCGGTAGTTGGTATAGTTGAAGGGTTGACAGTTGAGTGTTGGGCGTCGGTAGAGGTAGTAGGTTGGTGGCGGTAGAGGGTTAGATGGTAGCTCTCCTTTTCTTCCTCGGTGAATAGGAGACTTCACCGCTTCATCGGTAGAGGTTGGAGGACGCTGGGTGGCTGGTCTTCAAAGGTTTTACGAAGTCTCCTTCGTTTAGGTTTGGGAGTGGGTGCAGGAGGTGGTGAAGGAGGTTGGTTGGATTGGGTAGAAGGCTTGGCTTGGGTAGATGGAGGAGAGGAATGGCTGGATTGGCCTGGTGCCTTCTTCTTCGGCCTTCCTTCATCTCTTACGGATCCACGGCTGCTCCTCTTCGGTTGGAGGTGCCACTTAGGCCTTGTCTTTTTGGCTTTGCCTTTGGCCGCTATTTTGGACCTTAGCGGCGGCTACGCCTCATCGGCCGGACCTTTGGCCTTTAGATGGAGGTCAGTGGCCACTTGATCATCAAACTTAGCGAGGCCTTTTTGAAGGTCTTGCTTGCAGCTACATGTGCTTCCATATTGAAGCGGGTGACCAAGATAGGTGCAAGCTTGGCCACTTTGTCAAGAGAGACCGGCGGTAGACCTTTACGCACGGCGCTTGTTCTCGTATTCGGTGTATTTCTTGAAAACGAGGCTGTGAGTTGTTTGTCCTTGGCCACCGTATACAACTCATCTTCTTTCAAAGAAGAGTTGATGGCGCATCATCCCTTAAAAGGGCATTGATCGATCGGCGAAGGCGTTTGCAAGTGGGGTTGCTCTTTGCTTTCTCCACCCTTTGCTTTAGCTCGTCGAAGATGATGAGCCCCGATTGAGGCAAACTGTAGAAATATGACCTTGTCGGTTGATCTGTTGGCGATAAACATGTCATGTGCTCCACTCTTGAATAAAGCCCCTTGTCTAGAAGGTGGGTGCGTGCGATAGGCGTCAAGAGGGAACAAGTTTGAAGCATCTTCCCTTGAGGCTCAGGAGAGTGTCTACTCCCTCATGGCTTCAGGGCATGTAAAGCCTCGGCCAGTGGTTCTTTGAAATAGCTCCTCAAGTAATGCACGCCAATGATGGTGGAAATAGATTTGGCGGTGGCGGAGATGGGGCGGACCTCGAATCCACCCACGAAGAAGCGATCAGGTTCATGAGCTCCATTCGTTGATAAAATTCTTACGCGGGGAAGATCTTGTAGGTTTTTGTCGTTGAGGCGAAGAGGCGTAGAATCGAGGCGTCCATATCCTCGCAAGCTTTGGCCGGCGGCACTATAGAATTGATTGAGAAGGTCAATGCACATGCCGAGGAATGTATAGCTTTGGGTCCCAAGCGACAATGATGTCATGGCGGCGGGATAGATGGGATATCTGGAAGATTGATGTTTGAGCTGGGAGGAATGACTTTTCGGGTCAAAAGCCTTCCCGTGTCGCTTGGATTTTGAGGTTCTTGCACGAAGAAAAACAAAATAAAAGTTAGGGCTTTTCATCTAGACATCTAAACAAGTAGGAATTTCAAAGTTTTCCAAAATAATTCGAAATTTTCAACGCAAAAACTTGAAACCCTAGAATGTTTAGAGAAACCACACTCGAGAAAAACATAACAGAAGTTTTCATAAGAATGAACAATGAATAAACAAAAAGCATTTGTTAGTATTCAAGATTAATAACAACAACAATGGCGAATTCTTGTATAAACTCGAAAATGACGGTTAGAATTCCAAAAGAATTTTAAGTTTATACTGAAATGCAGAACGGTACATGGAAAATTTCGAGTAGAGTAGAGAAAAACGTACCATTGTTGAAGATGAGAAGAAGAAACAAGAAGAAGAACGTGAATTTGCAGAAAGTAGTTACTCAGAGAGAGAGAGAGAGAGAAAAGTTTATGTTCAAAGGGTTTCGTAAAGTTTGGAAATGACGGTTCGAGGACTATTTAAAGGCGAGAAAATATCAGTTTTGAAAAAGCGGGAACTTAAGATATTTTCTTAAGTACCAAATTTCGTCCTTGACCCCTTTTATTGCTTTAGAAACCTCTTTAGCGAAAATAGACTAAGTAAGAGTACTAACCTTTAGGTCTTAGGTAAGAAAGAACTTACGTCTTAGATTAGTCTAATCTTGGGTCTACGGTATGAAAGAAACATTAACAAAATTTTAAAATTAAGCGGTAGGATCAATCATACCAAGATTTCTCCTTAAATAAGCAAACTGGTGGCATCCGGTGGTTTTGTGAGAATGTACGCCAATTGATGCTCGGTTGGAACATATTCGAGGCGATGTTACCTTTCCACATGATCTTTGAGAAAATGATAACGAATATCAATGTGCTTTGTCTTTGAATGCATCACTTGGATTTTGGAGGCGAGATAGGCGATGTGTTGTCACACATGATTGGCGGTTTTCGGTCTTGATGTTGTAGTCCACTAGTTGTTGCTTCATCCATGCAGATTGAGCAACATTTGCTGCTGCGACAATATATTACATACGTGGTTGAGTTTGCCAGCGATCCTTGTTTCTTGCAAGACCATGAGGCAGTCGTTTCAAGAAATTGACAAGTCCCACGTGCTTCTTACGCTCACTGCGGTGCATAATCTGCATCACGAGTATCCAACTAAATTGAAGTTGTTGGATTTTGAATACCGAGATGCCTAGATTTGTTGTTTTGAAACATATCGATGATACGTTTGGCGACAAGCAAATGTGACTCCTTTGGATGCACTGAAATCTAGCACAAACACAAGCGACAAACATAATGTCGGGTCTACTAGCGGTAAGGTAAAGAAGTGAACCTATGATTCCTCGATACTTGGTCATGTTCTCTTGCTTTCCCTTTTCATCTTTGTCAAGATGGCGGTCGGTAGACATTGGAGTTTCAAATCCTTTGGGTGAATCAAGACCAAACTTCTTGATTAGTTCCTTTGCATATTTGGTTTGGTGATGAAGATTCCGTCGAAGTCATTGTATCTGCGATCTAGAAAATAGGTAAGTTCACCCATCATGCTCATCTCGAACTTGCTTTGCATCGGCTTCTCGAATCTTTTGCAGGGCTTTGGTTAGTTGATCCAAAGATGATGTCGTCCACATAGATTTGTACGAGAAGAGAATGGCCTTTGTGCTTGAGGATGAATAAAGTAGTGTCGATTCTTCCTCTCACGAATCCTTGTTCAATTAAGAACTTGGATAGAGTTTCATACCAAGCTCTAGGAGCTTGCTTGGTAAATGAGAGAGCTTTCTTGAGTCGGTAGGCGTGGTCGGTTGTGCGAGATGACAAATCACGGAGGTTGTTCCACGTATCTGGTTTCTTGAAGATCACCATTCGAGAAAGGCACTCTTAACATCCATCGATACACTTTGAAGTCCATGAGCGAGGCATAAGCTAGAAAGATTACGATTGCTTCTAGTCTAGCAAGGAGCAAAAGTTTCATCAAAGTCAATTCCTTCTTCTGTCGGTAGCACTGAGCAACCAATCTAGCTTTGTTTACGGTGACATTTCCATCTTCATCTCTTTTATTTACGAATACCCACTTGGTGCCGTAGATGGTGGATGATCGTCGGTCTTTGAACTAAGCTCCACACCTTACATCTTTCAAAGCGGTTCGGCTCTTCTTGCATAGCTTCAATCCGGTTATGATCTTGATAGCTTCATCAATCTTCTTTGGTTCGAGTTCGATACAAATGCGTAAGCAAACAACAGTTTCTTCTCGAACCTTATTTCTCGTACGGACTCTGAGGTTGAGATCTGATGATTTGGAAATGGGATGATCTCTTGCTTGAATAATAGTTGGAGGAAAATCAACACGGAGGATTCTTCCATAAAATTACGGAGTTGGTTGAGAGGTCACCAAAATCAGTTCGAGAAGAAATAGAGTCTTCAAAACTTTCATTTTAAAGTGAACAAGAAGGATGAAGAGACGTAAAGGTGCTTGGGGTAAAAGCAGAAGAGATGGGTTCGAAGTCAGCAGATGAGTTGTTATCGGTATCGGTAGAGGTCTCTTCTGGGTGAAGGGTTCTCGATATTGGAGGATCTGCATTCTTGGATTTCGATAAGGATTGGAAGTAGATGTTGTATTTGTACATCTCATCATTATCGAGAATCATTAGCAGCGTTCGAACCATTCTAGGCTCTAACAAGTCATATTCATCAAAAGAAACATGCCGCATTTAAGATTTTTAAGTTAGATTTCTTGAAAATGAAATGCTTTTGAATGTTTGGAATACCCAGAAAAATTCCTTCGTCGATTTTGCATCAAAATTTTCCTCTATACTCTTTTCCATTGTAAGGAATAAAACATTCTGATAGAAGATTTTAAGAAATCAATGTTTGGGGATCTTCACTCTCCATATTTCATATGGAGTTTTATTATGAAACTTGTTTACGAGGGATTATTCAGGTAAAAACAAGCGGTGAT
>JABEVN020003227.1:0-18938 GCA_013146195.2 Codonopsis lanceolata | reverse complement strand
TAACCTGCCATATATGCTTATTTGTCTTTAAATGGTTCTCCTTATGGATGATAGCTATTTTAGTCAAATGTGTTGGAAATTATTCGACACTATCCCCGAAAAAATGAAAGAGCTAAACATTTATAAAAATTTCTAGAGGATGACTTATGCTCAAAGATATAATGGTAAATTTAAATATTCTCTTCCATGTCGTATAAGCCTAATACAACGATTTTCTACATCCTATTCATCAAATGTCATTTTATATTATTACAATAACTTGAACCTCGTCGACATCCACATTATATAATAGTTTACATATTATTGATTGTAAAATAATCAAGAGAAATCAATTACAAGGATTTTTCATTTTCAAAAGCTAATACTACTTGTGTGCTTAGAGTTATCTATGTTGCCATTTTTTTTCTATTACCTAGTTATATAAAATAATCTAGACAATGTTTTTTTCTTTGAAACTTACATATTATTCTAAAGAAATATTAATATAAGTAGAAATGGCATGATTGGAAGCACCACAAAAGCAGAGTGAACAAAAAGAAAATATTAACGAAAGAGTCAAGCTAGCAACTTAATTGGATGGGGAATTGAGTCACAAAAATCATTCAATGATTTTTTTTTAATTGAGGTAATAAAACTCGACTCTTAGTGTTGAAGTTGTGCCACAGCACTGACTAATTATGCTACAAGCGAGACACCGCTTGAAAGTTTGAAACATAAGTTTATGAAATATTGTTACTACAAATGCATTAATGTTTTACAATTGTATCTATAAAACGATCATCGACAGCATATCATAATTATTACCCATTTTGTTACTGAAAAAGTTCTATTTGACTAGATTAGGAAAAAACTACTAATCTATACAAGGAAAATCTTAATTATTACAAATTATTCATTTTTGAAAAAGAGTTCTATTTGACTACATAAATCGTTTAGGAAAATCTGTTAATTCTATTAGGATATTAGGACCGTGGGTTTTCTATTAATGTCGGCCTAGTGATTTATTGTAACACTCGTATTCTTGCATGTGCATTGTATGCTTGCCTTCATACTTTCTCGGTTGATTGTGAGCATGTTTATTTAGTCCATATATGTTTTAGAATCATTCATAAGTCGCTCAAGCCCTTAACATGTTTAGAATCGTATGCTTGTTTGTTGAATCGCCGGTTCGATCGCTTTTGATTTTGGCCTTAGCGATTCCCTTCGTTGCTCGTATTGCTTCTATTTCGTCATGCGAAGTGTTCGTTGAGTTCTTGGCTTTGTATTCAGGTCTTAATCATGTTGAAACAAACCTCTTTCATGTCCAAGTTATCTAGTTTGATTGGTGTTTGATTGTAGTTTGATTCGTTAATCATTCGTCGCGTGATTCGAGCCTTGTTCTACATTGTTCGGTTGTTGTTCGGTGCGTTTCCGACTTGTTTTGAGTTAGGTTAGACCTAGAATGGTTGCCCATAAGTTTGGGACCATTTAGGACAAGTTTAGACCAAGTTTTGGAGGTTCAGAGGCCCAGCGCCCGCCTGGCATCTTGCGAGGCGCCCGAGTGCCGGGAGCAATTACAAAACGAAAGGTAATCGGAGGCGCCTGCAGGCAGATGTTGAGGCGCCTGCCTCAACATCATACATAGTACATAGGGATTTTCCCCTGCTTGGTTTTGACGTGTTATACCTATCCTACCCTCATTAAACCCCCTCTAAACCCTTCCTAACCACCCATACTTAACCCTAATCATGTCCTAACACTAGTTGGAAGTTAATTTAGGTTGTTTGATTACCCCTAATCTCTACTAATTGCACTTGAGAAATGTCTTTTGTGCCCTTTCTCATTTTGGAAGTATAAATACCCAAGCCCTTGGCAATTTTCACAAGAATCCTCTCATTTCTTCACCTTCTTCTTACAGAGAGAGAGAGAGTTGGGGCTTGAAGTTTTGAGCCCTAGCTTCTTCTTCTTCCTCCGATCTACAAGATCCCATCGCTCTTCGATTGAAGAAAGCCAAATTCTTAGATTTTGATTCTCGGTTTTCACTCAAGAAGGTAAGACTTCTTCTTCTTTTTCATTGACCCTAAGGAAACAAAGTTTATGATGATTGAGGTCAATGAGGACACATAATTGCTTCTTATGCCTTCTATTTGAATTTTAAAGGTATGAACTTGCTAGGAGCATGTATAGGATGATTTCTTGCCTTTGGAAGTTTTCTATCAACGTGACGGCTTGAGGCCCAAATGCCACTACCTCTCGCGGCTACACCTTCTTCTATCCCCTCGCTGCTCCACTCAATCCTCCATGGTTTCTAGCCTTCCCTAAAGTCTTATGCGAATATAGTCAAGCACAACTGAAAAGGATTTGTGGGCCAAACAAACCTCCTCAAGCAAGCAATCCCTGGCACCTAGACGTACCACAACTATTAATGGCAACCGTGATGTTTGTTTACACCTCGGGAGATTGAAGCGGCCGATCGACGCTTGCCAATACCATAATTCTTAAGTTCTCAGCGTAACCATCTGCTTATGCTATTCAGAGGAAATAGCAAAATCTTGGAGGCTAAAAGAATCGTTTGTGGTTGGCCTTTTAGATCCTCGACATGTAATGGTTCGTCTTGCCTCTGGCGAAGACATGGTTCTTGCTTTATCAAAGGAATCGCATTACGATTCACATGTTCGATCTTTTCGTTGGTCTCCCGATTTCGCATTTAAGAAAGATAGTACGATGTTGGCTGTATGGGTTAGACTCCATCATCTTCCTTTAACATATTTTAACCCTTCATTCCTTCAGTGTATAGGGAATTCTTCGGGCAAGTTTCTAAGAGCGATGACAAAACGCTCTCTCTATCTCGCCTTGCCTGTATTTGTATTGAGATTGATGTCTCCGAACCTTCGCCCACACGCTTTTGATTGGCACAAGTAAAGAAACCGGTTTTTGGCAATCCTTAGCTTTCGAGGGCAACATTCTTTACTGTGTTGGCTGTGGATTATTGGGCCACACCAAGGATCGATGCCGGAAAGGTCAACGGCGTGAACATATCCATAATGGCGTGGACCAAAACCTCATGAATGAAAACCACGCGAGTACCCGCTTGTTGATGAGCAAGGGATTAATCAGTTTAAAGAGGTCACAAAGGGGTTTGAGAAGTCTACTACGCAACCAGGGACTGCAAAGGCCAAAGGTTCTCAAGGAGTTAAGATAGTGGAACAATCAGTAGCTTGCAATGGCTCTACCGGTATCCACGTTTCAACAATTAACATGCAACCTAATGGCAAGGCACCGGATGTTAATACAGGCAATACACAACCAGTTGTGGGAGAAACAACTACTGTCCAACGAAGCAATGGGTTCCAATCCAAACTTCCAAAAATGGTTCGCCTTCTAATACTAAGGATGGGAAGGGTTTTTCCAAGGAAGTAGAGGTTATTGATGTAGTGGACAAGACATCCAAAAAGAGGGTACCAAGATTCTCAATAAAGTCCAATCTGCTCCCTCGATTTCAGTTTCTACTCATAATGCGTTTGATGCGTTAGCTAGTGTTCAGGAGGATCCAGATGATGATTCACGTGAAGCGGCCGATCCGAAGATTGATAAGATTCTGGAAAATAGGGCTTGGGTGATGGCTGAATTGGAGGCTTTCTGGAATACCTCTACGAGTGTTCCTTCATGCAAAGATCGAGAGGTCAAGTCAGTCATGGGGGATGAGCAGTTGGGTTCTCATGATATTCCTTCGGACTCTTTTCACACAGATTTCGATATAGGCTCAGTTTCCATCAAACCAGCTTTTGTTGATTATTGTAATGCTCGCATTAAGAATAAAAAGAAGACTACGGTTCGGATGACTAGAACAGCCTAGAGCCCAGGCAAACCTTTCTCATTAAATCGTTTTTATGTCGATACTCCTATGGAACGTTAGAGGAGTGAGCAACAAAAAAACAATGGATAATCTTAGTGTGTTTAAACGTCATCATAATCCCAGCCTTTGTGTTATTTTAGAACCGAAAGTTTCAGGTGATCGCATTCGTAAAACTGCTCGCCGGTTAGGTTTCTCTAATTTTCTTCATGCAAATCCTATTAATATGCATATTTGGTTACTTTGGGATTCTAGACTGAATATTTCCTTAATCGCTGCTTCCAATCAGTTCATCTCGGTTTCAGTTAATGATGGTGATAATTTTAATATTGTTGCTTCTTTTGTTTATGCAAAGTGTACGCGGGAGGAACGTCAAGATCTTTGGGCTGATCTTGTTTCATTTTCTACTCAGCTAACCAGCCCGTGGATAGTAGGGGGGGATTTTAATGCTATTTCTCATCCGAATGAAAAGATTGGTGGAGGTCCATGTGACATTCAATGCATGAATGATTTTAATAGATTTTTGCTTCGCTGGATGATGCCGGGTTCGAGGGTAGCAGTTTTACATGGTGCAACAATCATGCTCTCGGTAGAAGGATGCGGAAAGATTTGGATCGTGTGCTAGTTAATGGCGATTACAAAGCTACTTATCAGGCCCTCGGTATTGACATTTAGTCTCGACAGCGTCTGATCATGTGCCTTTGTTAGTGGGTTTTCAGAAGGATTTTAAGCGTCGAGGATCTTTTCGCTTTCAACGTATGTGGTTGGATCATCCCGATTTTCAGAATTTTGTCAAATTACAATGGTCTTCTCAAGTGGAGGGATCTCCTCTCGATATTCTATTTAGGAAGTTGCAACTGTTGAGACCTGCTCTTAAGTCTTGGAACTGGAATGTGTTTGGTCATGTGCAATGCAAGTTAGCTGCCCAAAGTGATCTTATTATTCGGCTGGAACATGACTTACAACAAACCAACAATATCGATACAGCTAAGCTTTTGATGGAAGCTCGTTCAGTTCATGACCAGTTAGTTAAATGGGACGCGGAGATGTTGTGGCAGAAATCTCGCCAACGTTGGTGGTGGATGGTGAAAAAAGCGGCGGCGCCTATTTTCATGCTTGCATAAAGGAGATGAAGCACAACAAAATCAACCTCCGATTGGTAGATGGTTCTCGCAGCGATGATGCAGCGACAGTTGGTCAGTTGGCAGTGGACTATTTTAGTGATCTCTTTACTTCTAAATCTCATGTTATTGACAACAACTTGTTTAGAGATTTTCCTTCAGTTTTAACAGCTTCAGATAATTTGTTTCTACAAAGTGTGCCTTCAATTGATGAGATCTGGGAAGCAGTCAAACATTTGGATCCTAATAGCGCTCCGGGTCCGGATGGGTATATGGGTTGGTTTTTTCAAGGCTGTTGGGAGATCATTAAGTTGGAGGTTACTGCCGCAGTTAGGGAGGTGTTTTTGGGTTGTCCTCTGCCCCGGGGTATTACAGCTACTTCTCTGGTTCTTCTTCCTAAAGTAGATCGGCCTGAAACTTTAGGAGATTTACGGCCGATAAGCCTTTGCAATTTTGTTTGCAAAATTATTTCCAGAGTTTATGCTTCTCGGCTTTCTCAGATTCTTCCTAGGTTGGTCTCCATGGAACAGTCGGGTTTTGTTAAAAATCGTAATATTCAGGAAAACATTCTCTGTTGGCCATGAGCTTGTTTATCGCTTGTTTATCGATTGATACTAAGGTCCGTGGGGAAATGTGGTTTTCAAGTTTGACATGTCCAAGGCATATGGTCGTCTGGAATGGGATTTTCTTCTGGCTGCTTTACAGGCTTTGGGTTTTAACTCAGATAACTGTGATTTGGTTCATCGTCTCATCTCCGGCATTTGGTATTCCATTAATGTTAATGGGGACTCTTTTGGCTTCTTCCATTCGTCTAGAGGTGTTCGTCAAGGAGACCCCTTATCTCCTCTTCTTTTTATTCTAGCTCAAGAGGTCCTTTCTGTTAACATTAATCGGGCTATTCAAAGGGGTTTGATTCATCCTTATCACCATGGTCGTGGGGGTGTGGTGGTTTCTCATCTTTTATATGCAGACGATATGTTGGTGTTTTGTAACGGCTCTAAATCTTCAGTTCAAGGCCTTCGGAAAATTTTTGAAGCTTATGAAAGCTCCTCTGGTCAGTTGATAAATATTCAAAAGAGTGGTTTTTATGTTAGCAGTCGTTGTAGCAACAGGCATGTTCGCCAGGTGTCATCTTGGTCTGGTTGTTCCCGGAAGTTCTGGCCTATGAGATATCTTGGTATTCCTCTCTTTAAGGGTCGTTTGAAGCGGATTTATTTTGAAGATCTTCTATCTCGTTTGTTAAACAAGATTAATGGCTGGAAATCGCGTCTCTTGTCTTTTGGGGCTAAAATTACTTTAGTGAAATCAGTCCTTTGCAGTATTCCAGTTTTTTCTCTAGCTTCTATGGCAGTGCCGAAATCCATTATTGATCATATAGAGAGGGTTATAGCAGATTTTTTATGGAGTGTGAATGGGGATCGAAGGAATCATTGGGTTGCATGGCATCGGGTTTGTCGTCCCTTGGAGGAAGGAGGTTTGGGTATTCGCTCTATTCAGCAAGTGATGAATTCGTTGCATGCCAAGCTAGCTTGGAATGCGTTATATGGGCAGTCTCTATGGGCTCGTTTTTGTAATCTGAAGTATGGGGTTGATCCTTCGGTTCCTTTATCAAAAAATTCAACCTGTTCTTGGAGAGCCATTTTAAGTCAGATGGAAAATGTTTTGGATTGCAGCAGATGGGTTGCTGGTAAAGGTGACATCTCCTTTTGGGATTCTAATTGGTGTGGTACACGTTTAGTCGGGCCGCTTCCCATGGATCGACAGTTGTCTGTGCGCGATGCTCTTCCTCATCTTGCTGAGTTGTGCTCTCTAGTTTCTCCTGATCTTCAGCCTGCCATCCTTCAGCTTCGGTTAAGCGATGATCCAGATATGCCTTTTTGTTCTCTCACGTCTTCTGGTGTCTTCAGTTCGTCGGCATATTGGAATCATTCTGAGCCAAACAAACGGTGTTAGCTTGGGCAAAGAAAATTTGGCAGCTTTGGATTCCTATTAAAGTGAGCGCGTTCGTTTGGAAGCTCTTTCATAATGCTGTTCCGGTTGACATGAACCTGAGAATGAAACGCATTCATTTAGTCTCTAAATGTAGCTGCTGCAGTCTTCAGCCTCAGGAAGAAACTATGTCGCATCTTTTCTTGTTCTCAGAAGCAGCCATAGGTATATGGTCCCGGTTTGCTCTCATCTTCAGTAAGGTTTATGCTTATTCGAACTTCCAGCATTTATTTGAAACTTGGTCTAAGGAATCTCTTCGCAGTCAGCTTGGTGCTTGTCAGTTGGGTATTTTTATGTTTTCCTGTTGGGAAATTTGGAAAGCTCGATGTGCTGCGGTGTTTGATGGAGTGCCGATGAGGGTTGATTCTATTTACAATAAAATTGTGAATAGCCTTAGAGACATGTTTTTTGTTTTCAAGCCTAAGGCATCTTGTGGTCCCCGCGCTTCTCTTGCCATACGGGGTTTGGGTATTCCAGTGTTGGTCCCTCCAGTTGATAAAGGTCTTTGGCTTCGTTGGCATCCTCCGGATGTAAATTTCGTGAAACTTAATACAGATGGGTCTTCTATTAATGGTCTCTGTACTGGTGGTGGCATTATTCGAGATCATAAAGGTGATTTTATTAGTGCTTTTTCTTCCCAGTTCCAGCGTGGTTCGAATATGAAGGCTGAGATTATGGCTTTGCGTGAAGGATTGCTTTTGTGTCGTAATTTGGGTCTTTCCAAAGTAGTTGTGGAGTCTGATTCTCAGGTAGCTATTAATGTCCTTGTTCATCATCATTCGGCGCCATGACAATATATGTATGTTCTTCGTGATTGTAGGCATTTGTCTACCAATTTTCAGTTGTCTCATGTGTTTAGAGAGAAGAATCAAGTGGCTGATCGTCTTGCTGCTGAGGCCCATAAAAGTGGCAGTTTGGTGTTTTCTTCTCTTTCGGATCTTCCGGCAGAGGCAAAAACAGCTTTTAAGATGGACTATTATGGCATACACTCTTATAGGAAAATTTGATTTTCTCTTTGGTTTTGTGTAGGCCTTTTTATTCAGTTGTCTTTGAGTGTATTTCCTTTCGAGGTAAGGCTCCTTTGCCCCCCCATTTATAAGGGTCAGGCTGGTTGTCCCCCTCAAGTTTGTTTTTTCTCTTATTTCTAATAAATTCTGCAGGGTGCCGTCCCTGTTTTCCCAAAAAAAAAATAAAAATAAAAAAAAAATGAGAGTGCCCTAAATTGAGCCTACATTATATGTTGTTATGTTGTATGTGTTCTATCCTATAAATTGAACTCTATGATGTATATGAATCACTTTGCAATGCCTTGGTGAATTTACAACCTTGTTGAACCTAGAAATGACCTAGGTTGGGTTGTGAAGCACATAGCTTCAATTTCTCCAAAATTGGGAATTTAGAGAAAAGACTCAACGGAGTCGACTCTAGGGAAGATTTGAACATGTTGAACTCTAGTTTCAATCCCTACGAAGTTTGGACACCGTTTGATTTGGTTTACTCAAGTATGAGCTTGGTTTAATTGTTTATAACAAGTTGTTATGAAAGGTTGGTTTTGTGCAATTTATTGCCTTGACATGTTTTATGGTAGAGATTAATACCCTACTTGGTTGGTCGAGTTCGCTCTTGTCGAATTCGGTCCTTGATTGGTTTAAGTCAAGTAAATATCTACTTGTGCATCACATTGAGTCCAGCTGGCATTATTTGGTTTGTTTATTAGGTCGTGGGGACGATGCATCGCCTTCACGAATTATGGGATTCGTGCTCGCTATGGATCGCCGCACCTCGACCTCGCTGAACACCTCCACGCGTAGCCGTGCCTTTGCCGTATCAATACGTGCCGCATTGGCTTGCTAATGAAATCGAGTAGGTTCTCGGTATGAGTCGATGAATTCACAAAACATCGATAGCACGAACCAAGAATGAATGTATTGCAGAGCTACTTGCGGCCGTGACTATATCATATCCTACTTGTATGATTTATTTAACGCACTTATGTGAATAATGTGCTAAGTGTTATATGATGATCATGTACCCTAATTGTGATAAATGTCATGCTATAACATGAACATGCATTTTTAGTAACTTACTAAGTCTTTCGAGTTACCCTATTTGTTTGCTTTGTTTACCTTAGATCAAAGCCGAGGAGACGTCCCACGCTAGACTCGCCATACTCACGCTTGGTTGCTTGCGAGCTAGAGGTTGTTCTTTTGGGTTTAGTAGTTAGTCTTTTGTTTGGCAAGGACGTTGGGAAGCAAGTCATCTAGACTTGACTTTAGGTTTTATTGTTGTAGTAGACTTGATACTTAATATCTTTTGTATGCCGACTTATATGTCGTGCCTGTTTATATGTTGATGGTTCATCACAGTTTCTTCTGCTAAAGCTCGTTTAAAGTATTATTGTTGTTGTTGTCTCCGGCATGTTGTGGCCGTTGAGGTTTTATAAGCATGTGTTAATTGTAGGAGTAGTTGTTGGGTTACGGCTGTAACGTCGCCAATGACTTGTTTATTTTAAGTTGTTTTTCCGGCCAAGTGTAGCCGAGTTGTTATTCGTATGCAATGTTGCGCCACATGAATTTCGTAAATCTACTTGCGCATGCTTGTGTTATTGTCTATTTGGACGGCACGATTCGGGATCTCGCATTGGGGTCCGGGTCGGGTCGTCACATTTATAACTCAATTGAGTTTTAATAGAAAACCCACAACGTCCTAATATCTCTAATAAAGTTAATAAAGTTTCCTAGTTTGTGTAGTGAGTCAAAAAGAACACTCTTTTAGAAACGAATTGAGTAATAAATGTTATATTGTATCAATTATCCTTGTATAGAAATTATTTTCATTCATTAATACATTTGTTGTAACAAATTTTATAAACTTAAATTTCAAACTTTCAATCGGAGTCTCGCTTGTAGCATAATTGGTCGGTGGTCTGTGTCACAACTCTGACATCAAGAGTTCGAGTTGTATCCCCTAAAAAAAAAATCACTAAGTGATTGTTGTGACACGATTCCCCGTCCAATTAAGTTGCTTGCTTGATTCTTTTGTTTATTTTTTTCTTTTCATTCACCCTTCTTTGTGGTGTTATTTCTAATTATTCTATTTATAGTTATATTAATTTTGCTTTTGACTTGAATGTAAACTTCGAACAACCAAAAACATTCTTTAGTTTCCTTGACATATTTTCTAAAACTAGGAAATTGAAAAAATGGGTAACACTGTTTTTTCTAAGCATGCATTTGATATTCCAATATTTATGAAGTACATACGAAAAACCCTCATGATGGATCGATTGATAATTTTTATTATCAATACTGTAAAAATATTATAATGATGCGGATGTACGAGGGGTTCCAGCATGTGGTATTAAAACACGATGAATTAACGTAGAGGATGATAACACTACTCTTAATTTTATACGACGTGGATAGGGTTGGTCATTTTGGGTGCCCGTGTTCAATTTAAAATTTGAACCCTAAAATTGATTAAAGATAATTATATATTACTATTAAAATATTAAAATTATTTTACTGCAAACATAGTACAAAAATCCCTAAATATCCAAAGTACAATCCAATGTTTTACTTGAAATTATAGTCCTATGCTCCTATCTTTCTAACATTCCTTGAGAAAATTTCCACTTTCACTCAACCGTGATATAGATGTTCGTGCATGTGCACATGTTTCTTGGCTTGAGTCAACCTCAAACTTAGTTTAAGTAAAAATAAATAAAAATTATGCTTATGAACAAGGGAATAAACAAAAGGGAGCATACTGCTAAATAGTTGCAAACAGACCCAAATTACCCCACAAAACTGAAAATAGAAAATTACTAATGATACCCATTTGTTAATTTCAATACATAATGAATCAAAATAGTCATCCTTAGTGTAAAATTTAGTCATAGAAAACATTAATCAAAATCCATTCGAATTGCAAAATAAAAAAAACACAAAACTAAAATATCAATCATGGTAGTAGTCATACCTTGTTGGATGAATTAGAGAAACTCGAGTTCTAAACTACTGTCACCTCTTGAAATCTCAAGCTTTGGTGAATCTGTAAAACCCTAATTTGCACAATTGCACTTCATGTGTATAGATGAACGAATTGAGAGAAGAGAGAGATAGTTGCCAATCAATAATTAGTAATCACAGTATGACATCCATTCATCCAATTTGAAAAATAAAGGGAAACTAGAAACTTACTCGAAGAATCATGAATGCACAGCAGTGCAGCCCGTGCTTTCCAACCCGATGGATTCCATTTTTTCAGTCACTTTTGAAGATGGTGTAAATTTGGGAGAAAATCTTCTAGAATATAGAATGTTTCCATAATCGATGGACTCTTATGAGATTAACGAGCCGATATGTTGAGGATTCGTGAGAGAGAGAGAGAGTGACAAACGCCGCAAGCTGCAAGAAGAAATTAAGAAAATGAACGTCAAGTGAGTGCTAAGAGTTTTCCATAAAATTGGGCCCTTTAATTTGTGTGCCCTAATCTACCACTAACTTTGAGCCTACTCAGGGTTGGCCCCGCACGTGGGAGAGAGCCACCATTAAATACGCATGCCAATGACTCGTCATAACAGAATATAATTTTCGTATATGAAACATGTGATGAGCGTAGCGTTTGCTGTATGTGGTTGTTGGTATGACTACATATAGTCGTTGTCTATATTAATATACATAAACAAGTGCTTACCATATATATATATATATATATATTAGCATTCTCGTTTATATAAATGTGTAAGAAGACCTTTAGATTCCATATACATAAGAAAAAAAAGGCATTTCTTTGTATGTATATTTGTGAAGACCCGCCCCCGACCACGACCCCAAAGAGGAATCGCAGGACGGTCCGTCCCAAAAAAAGGACTACAATACAAGCAAGAACACATGTAATAAACTAACGTGACGCAACATTAGACACGTAGTACAACTCGGCACTAAGATGCTAGAATAATTTAAAACTTTGAAACTTAATATACCAATTAAAAGCAAGTAACAAATTCTTCGGTGAGTTTACAACCCGAACCCAACAACTAAACAGTTCATGCTATAATATACCTCGACGGCTAAACATGCCGGAGAAACAACAAAAGTAAATAAGAGCTAACGGGATGCTCAGTGGAAGTCTAAACAAGTAAACCATTTACTAAATAACAAGGCTCGGCATACAAGAGCTGGAAATCAAAATAGAAGTATAAGTAGTACTATAAAGTTTTAGTCTACAACATGACAAGTTACTACAACGACAAATTCCCAAGCGAAGTCTAACTGACTTACTTTAGGCCAAATGTCTCTGCAAAAGAGAACGCAAAAGAGAGCCAAGAGAAACCATCGTAACCACCTCTAAGAAAGCAATCACGACAAGAGCAGACAAGAATCCTCAACGAGACTGGCCTAGACGATTAGGATCTAAAAAAGTAAAAGGGAGGGGGTGAGTCATAAAGACTTTGTAAGGTACCAATATGCATGAAAAGGTATAATGCAAGACATACATAATGAGCTATCATATTTAATGATAAAATCTACACTTTTTTTCATGTAGTAAAGGTGCGATTCTCTTCTTTGGTTTTTCTTTGGTTTTGGCGACCCTATTAGGGTTTCGGAATGGCCATGGCTGTGGAAGCAGCCTCCTTGCCCTCTTCATCTGATCCTTCCCCTCCTCTTAATCCTCCAAGGTCCTTTGCAGATGTTTTATCTAACCCTATCTCCCATTCTTTGTTTCATCTTTTTGTTATTCCTCCATCCACCTACAAGGGAGAGCCTTCTCTAACACTTACACCAGACCTTATTAACTCCTTTGCTCAGCCATTCCGTCTTGCCCTTATCGGAAAATTTTCTCATGGGTGGCCTTCAATGGAATCCACCCGTAAGCTCTTTAATACTTTTGGTCTTAAAGTCGGCTTATCAATTGGTCACCTTGATTCTAAACATATTTTAATCAAAGTACGCCATGAAGAGGACTATCAACGACGGTGGATTAAAGACCAGTGGTATCTTGGTCGGTTCCCAATGAGGGTCTTTAAATGGTCTCCCAACTTTCGTCCAGATGTGGAAAGCTCAATCGTTCCAGTGTGATTTGCCCTTCCTGGTTTACCTATTCATTTATTTAATAAATCGGCTCTTTTCTCTCTTGTTTCTCTTTTTGGCAGGCCATTAATGCTTGATCAGCCCACAATTAATTTAACTCGCCCTAGTGTTGCGCGTGTTTGTGTTGAAATTGATCTTACGAAGCCTTGTCCAAGTCGGGTTTGGATTGATTGTGGTCAAGCCTACCCAAGTTTTGGCAACTTGTTGAGGCTGAGAATAAGCCTAGCTACTGCATGCATTGTTTTCGTCAAGGGCATCATGAATTGATTTGCCATGTTCAGAATCCAGACTTTCCTGCCAAGCTAAATCCTTCTAAAGCCATGTCTGTGAAGCCGGGTCAATGCTGGACCCCCAAGAAAGTGCCTTCTGATCCCATGGATGACCCCCGACAGTATCTACTAACCCACAAGAAATTGATAAAGGCAAATCAATCCATCCTAATGGCCCTCCTATGGTGCACACCGAGCTAGCTAATAAGGACAACCCTAATCTTCATGAGACATTGGCCCAGGCTAATGATGTTGTTAATAGCTCTCCCAACTCCTCTCCATTGCATGCAGAAGATCCTCCTTCTTCCAATAATAATCCTGAGTCTTCCACTTTGAATGATCAACAGGCTCATGTTGGCATGTCTAATGACCAAACGCAAACTGCTGTTCCAGATAATCCTGTCAAGCCGAATGATTCTAGTTTGGATCCAGTTTCTGGAATCTCATGTTCTCCCAATCGATTTGCTTCTCTTCAAATTCTAGAGGATGATGATGATGATGGTGAGCAACATTCTATTAATGCCCTTAATCTGGAAGTTCCCAAGAAAGTAAAGCATGCAATTCCTCCCACTGATCGAATGACTCACTCCAAGGCTATCAAGCCCTCTGATGATTTCACCACCACTACTTCCCATGGATATTAAAACTCTCTTCTGGAATGTTCTTGGTATTGGAAACGATCCAACTGTTAGTTGTTTGAAGAGTGTGGTTAAACTACACAATATTTCTCTTATTGCCGTATTTGAATCAAAACTTCCCATTGAAAAGGTCAATCTTATTACTCATAAACTCAGGTTCAGATTTTCGTTCTCTAACTCCTCTAGCTCCATTTGGATTTTTGTAAAATATTGCTTCACTTGTATCATATTCTGTGAATCATATCAACAATTCTCCCTTAAAATTCAGCACTATTCTTGGTCCTTTCATGCCTTTGTTACTTGTGTTTATGCAAGGTGTGATTTGAGGGAGCACCAAGATTTATGGGAGGACATCATTCGACTCAGTTATCAAATCTCTAATGACCCATGGATAATTGGTGGCGACTTTAACATCATCCTTAACCCGGATGAAAAAGCTGGAGGTAAGGGCTGGGATCGAATTGGAGGTTTGGAATTTCAAGCCTGCATATCCGTTGCAGGTCTCTCTGATTTGGGGTACACGGGAAGTGATTATACATGGTGGAACAAACGAGATGGCTCAGCTACTATTTTCGAGCGTATTGACCGCATGCTATGCAACACTAAATGGCTGGATTGTTTTCATGCAGCTGTGATTCAACATCTAAATAAAACTTGCTTGGATCATTCCCCTCTTCTCACCACTATCACTCCGTCTACATCAGCTAAACCATCTATTTTTCGGTTTCTCAATGTCTGGATTTCTCATGACACTTTTATGGATACTGTTAAGGATTCTTGGCTCCTTCCAGAAACTGGTTCTCTGATGGTTCGTTTTGCCAAAAAGCTTCGCAAAACTAAGGCTGCCCTTAAAACTTGGAATAAGGCAATTTTCGGCAACATATTTGAGCAACTACATAAAGCCGAGGAGGATGTTATTGAGCAAGAACTTCCTTATGAGCTTAATAATTCTAGTGCCAATAGATCTAATCTTACGGAGGCACAGGCTCGTCTTCGTCTTCATCTTTCTAGGGAGGAAAATTTTTGGCGTCAGAAATCGCGCATTAAATGGCTTAAAGAGGGCAAAGGAAACACTAAACTTTTTCACGCTTCTGTTAAACAATCTCGTCGCCGCCTTTTTATTCACAGTATCCATGATGTTGATGGTACTTTTCTGGATAAGGATCATGATATTAAAGAAGCAGCTATTCGTTATTTCTGTGATTAGCTTTCTTCCCCTTCTGCGGGTCAAAGATTGGATATTAATTTAGATATGATTCCTAGACTGGTTACTGAAGATTGGAACTCCTCCCTTATTGCTCCTCCTGATGTTTAGGAAATCAGAAATGCAATTAATGCATTGGGTGGTGATAGTGCAGTGGTCCGGACGGATTTACTGGAAAATTTTATTCTTCCTGTTGGGACATAATTCATGTGGATTTTTGTGATGCTATCTTGGAATTTTTTGCCGGTTTCTCTCTTCCCAAGGCGTGATCCAGCACTTTAATAGCCACGATCCCGAAGATTCCTACTCCTTCTTTGTTTAAGGATCTCCGCCCAATTAGTCTATATAATTTTTGTTCTAAAGTTATTTCAAAAATTCTTTCAACCCGGCTCTCCCACATTCTTCCTCATATTATTTCGGACAATTAGAGCGCTTTTACGAAAGGTCGAGTCATCCAAGATAATATTTTGCTTGCTCAAGAATTAATGAGCCATCTTGGGAAAAAAGTCACAGGCTCCAATGTCATCCTTAAGCTTGATATGGCCAAGGTATTTGATAGAGTCTCCTGGGTTTTCTTAATCCAAGTCTTGAGAAAATTTGGATTTCATGAGATTTTTATTGATTTGGTTTGGCGCCTTTTATCGGATAATTGGATCTCTGTGCTTCTTAATGGGGAGTCTATTGGTTTCTTCCCCTCCTCTCGTGGTCTTCGCCAGGGTGATCCGCTCTCTCCCAGTCTATTCATTATCACTGCAGAAGTGCTTAGTAGGAGTATTAATAATCTTCATTGTTCAGTTCCTACTGTAGTTTATTCCTCGATGAGTGGATGTCCTATTGTCTCTCATCTTGCTTTTGCGGACGACATTATTATTTTCTGTCATGGTAGTAAGTCTTCTCTCCTTCATCATAAAGACGTTATTTCCAATTATGAGGCTATGTTTGGGTAGCTCATTAATAGGTCTAAAAGCTCTTTTATTCTTGCTCCTTCTACTGATTCCAGCCGTTCCAATCTTATCTCCAATACTCTTGGCTTCCAAGCTGGCAGTGTGCCCTTTTCATATCTTGGGTGTCCCATTTATTTTTGCAGAAAGAAGAAGCAGTTGTTTGACTCTCTTATTTTGAAGCTTCACAATAAAATAGATTCTTGGATTGGGCCTTTCCTTAACTTGGTTGATAGAATTGTCTTAATAAATCATGTGCTTCAATCTATAACTATGTATCAAATTGCTTCAATCGATCCCCCAGCCTCGGTTATTCAGTTAATAAATCGCATGCTCTCTAACTATTACGGGGCCAAATAGGCGGTAAATAGAAGAGTCACTTTGGGTCTCTTGGTTTGATTGTTGTCGTCCCACTTCGAGGGTGGCTTGGGGATATTCTCTCTAAACGACTCTATCAAAGCATTTGGCATTAAACTCTGGTGGAGATTTCGTTCTATTAACAATACGTGGTCCTCCTTTTTACGAGCTAAATCTGCTTTCGATTTCACCCTACAATTCTTTGCTTTAAAGGGTTCTCACATTTGGGCGTATGTTACAAGCTTCGTCCATTAGCGAGAACCAAACATTAAATGGATTGTGGGCAGTGGAAATTGCTCTCTTTGGAATGATATCTGGCTTCATAGCTCTTGCCTAGTCTGGCCGCCTGATTGTCCCATTGACTGTGTTAAAGACATATTCCTAGATTCCTTCTCTATCAACCAGTTAGGTTCTATTTTCCTTCCGCCTACTGTTCTGAACTTCATTCGTTCCCAGCATATTTCTTTAAGTACTGAAGATGATCGGCCCTGCTGCAAGCTTCATCCAAAGGGTCTCTTCTCTCTTTCTTCGGCTATCTCAGTTGTTTCTCCCCCGGGGCCTACTTCGATGTCTTCTAAATTTATTTGGCATAAACTCTTGCCAAGGCATATTAGTATATTTCACTGGAGACTTTTTCGAAAACGGCTTCCATTGGATGAAGGTCTTCGGCATAAGGGATTTCTTCTCGCTTCAAAATGCTTCTGCTACCTCTTGGGTGATGAGGAAACTTTTGACCATGTTTTCCTCTATAGCAGCACTGCTTCTATTATCTGGCGCCATTTTCATAATTTGGTTGGCATTCCTTATCAGCCCAATCCGATGCAGCAATTTTGCCTTGCATGGTGGTTGCATGGAAAATCCCTTATATTCTATATTCTTCCTTCCTTAATTCTTTGGCATCGATGGAAGTTTCGCGGTCTCACGATAACTCCATAACTCCTCCTTCTGTGATCATTAATAATATTACCTCTGATTTGAAGAATATCTTCAGTTCAGCTAGATATCATTTTGCCGGCTTTGCTAGTTCTCGGCAATATCTTAAGCATAGCAAAAGGGTTCTTATTCAGGCTGTGGTTTTGATTCCCCCGCATTCTGGTCGTTACAAGTTGAATGTTGATGGTGCTAGTAGGGGTAATCAGGTCTCGGGGAGGGGGTGGCATCATCCGAGACTCCTCTGGTAATCTCATTTTTGCCTTCTCTCGTTATTATGGTTATTGTTCCAATTTGGTTGTTGAGCTTCGTTCCCTCCATTTTGGTATTCTCTGGCTCTTTAATCATGGGTTTTAAGGGTCACTGTGAGACGATTCGAAAGTTATTTTGACTATCTTTGCTCGGTCACTCTCCTCCTTAGGAACATACCTATATTTTTCGCGATATTTTTGCCTTGAAGGCTGAGGCGTTCTCCTTCAGTCATTGTTATAGAGAAGCTAACAAGGTTGCGGATAGTCTGGCAAATTTGGCGTGTGACTCCACTATCGATTCTTATTTTTCCTCCATTTCTGATATTAGTCCTTTGATTCGTGGTCTTATTCATCTGGATGCTACTCGAACCCCTTATCTCCGTATTTCTTAATTATTTGTTTTGTATTTTCTTTTTAGAGTCGGGCTCCTCCGTCCTCCCATTTATAAGGCCAAGGCTGGTTGTCCCCCCTCAAGTTTGTACCTTTATTTTAATTCTAATAAATTTTCACAGGGTGCCGCCCCTATTTCCTCAAAAAAAAGAAAAAAAGAGCTATCATATTTGATTATAAAGGAAAGATCATAATAGCACGTAGTTCACATGTCACGATGCACATTGTTTTAACATAAGTGCTAAAGTATATCACATCGGATAAGGATATGTTATAGAACTATTGCTTCATAGATCTGAAATAAACAAGGTTATCTTGAATGTATTTTTGGATACACATGTATGATACATCAACCACGATTGTATTGTTCCAAGCACCCTTTGGTTGGGGCGAGTACTCTTCTCCAACTGTGATAAATAGTAAAGGGTGTGTGCAAGGATATGGTATGGTGACCCATCACTACCACAAATCTCACAATTCATGGCGGCGTGCATTGTTTACCATCGAGACAATTCACGTATGCCATTGTAATAATGGTATGCCAAGTAGATATTTATTTGCCACTAAAAATCAAGTAAGGAGCTAGTTAGGCAAAAGTGAACTCTTCCGAGTCAAGTATATGTTTACTCACTTAATAAATGAAGAAGAAGGGGCGCTCGACATGGGCGAACTTCGTCCAACCAAGTAGGTATGTAACTCTAAGATATGCATTTCAAACATGAGTATCAATTCCATTAATACTTTTGAAAGCTTGTCTACAATTCAATAATCTCTAAACATCGTAGGGATTGATTGTAAGAGTCGGTATTGTTCAATGGCTCTCTAAATGCAACTCTATTGAGTTATTGCTAAACTATAATCTAATAGAGATTGAATGTTATATGCATTTCAATTATCTTTTATATGTTCTCAATTCAATTT
>JABEVN020003226.1:0-18965 GCA_013146195.2 Codonopsis lanceolata | reverse complement strand
GTGAAAAGTTGTACTCATACTCAAATATGTACCCAATGCGTAGCTACTAACCCCGAGGTGAATCTAGCATCACGATCGACACTATCGAGGCAGTACGCCATGCGAGACGAACAATCTCATCGATGTACAACTTCGCCAACCTTTCCATTGAGTCAGTAATTTTAAACGCCAATAAATGTCTAGACTTGGCCAATCTATCCACAATGACCCAAATTGAATTATACCCCTTTAACGTTCTGGGTAACCCTACCACGAAGTCCATAGTGATATGCTCCCACTTCCACTCAGGTATCGGCAAAGACTGCAATAATCCACCAGGTTTCTGATGCTCTGTCTTCACTTGCTGACATACAAGACACTTACTCACAAACTCGACTATCTATTTTTTCATATTCTCCCACCAAAAGGTGTCACGTCGTCAGATATCTTTGTACTACTACGGGTGTATCAAACCTTGAGTTGTCTTGCGTCTTCTAAAATACGTCTTTTCAGTGCAGGTGCGATGGAACACAAATTCTTGACCCAAAACGAAGGACACCATCATTATCTTGTCGAAAATATTTCTGATCACCATCTTCCAACCCCAAGGATATCTTTACTAACTCTGGATCCACTGCTTGTACTGCTTTAATCTTTTCTAACAATGACGGTTGTACACTCATGTGTGCCAAAAAGCCATCACTACTGCACACCCTAACTTCAATTCCCATCGAGTTGAGATCGTCCAAGATCCTCTTTTCCTTAGTTATCAAAGCTGTCAGACTTCCCCTATTCTTACGACTCAAAGCGTCAGCCACTATATTGGCCTTTCTAGGGTGATACAATATCGTACAATCATAATCTTTCAATAACTCCATCCATCTCTGTTGCCGCATGTTTAGCTCTTTTTGAGTGAATATGTACTTGATGTGAATTCTAAAACCCTAATACTCAAGTTGGCGGAAACAACTTGATGGTCGATTCACAACGACGAACAACCTAAAAAAGCCCACGAAATCCTTGTATAACCGGTATGACAAGGAATACGAAGAGACGGATAGACGGACTCACGGTTGAGTTTCACTCGCTCAACGTAAAGAGCGGCGATGCAATTAATCTGAGCTTCACTCACCTTGATTGAATTGAACGATTTGGAAGAAAGAACAAAACTAGTTCTTTTTCACAAAACTCAAAAAATCTGATCTTATTGATGAAAGATATGCCTTTAAATAGGCTACAAAATATCCCTAATCTTGGAGAGAAAGTAATCCTAATTCTACCTACCATAAATAAGACTTCCTAATCAACTAAAACATTAAAAGTAAACCAACTTTTAAGGAAACAAAATAACAACTAAATAAATAAAAGATTTAATTAAAATCCTAGTCTAATTGGACTTCACGGAGGTCGACCTCCTTTCCATAAACCCATGTTGTCTCCAACTTGCCAGCCGCGCCACGCACAACCCACCCATACGATGACTTCCTTCTAGCCATGCCCACTCTAGCCCTGTAGAGCAACCCTTGTGAGCCTCCTTTCTGGCTTGTCACTCCAAGCCGAGCAACTAATCTTCCTTAGCCTATTGGCCTTAAACCGAGCATCCTTGTTTACTTCTTTAGTCCCCGATCTAACCATTGACCCACCTGCGGGCCCTAAGCGGAGTAGATCCTTCTTTGGTTTTCTAGCGTGACTTATGCCCTCTGTGACCGTTATGCTCACTCTTGAGCTTGCTATCTCATGCTCAGTTGGAACCTTCCATTTGTGAAAATCCCTTGTCGAACTTAACCCTCCTGCCCAACCTGACCTAGACACTTTACCCGCATCAGTACTTCAAACTCTTATGATCCGTGTAAATTTCGCATGTCTCGCCATACAAAAAATGCCTCCAAATTTTCAATGTGAAGACTACTGCTGCCAGTTCTAAGTCGTGGGTTGGGTAGTTCCGTTCATAATTCTTCAACTGTCAAGAGGCGTAAGTAATTACCTTCCCATTCTGCATTAGCACACAACTCAAACATTTTTGTGATTCATCACTATAAACTACAAATCCTCCCGTCCCTAATGGTAAAGCAAGGATTGGGGCTGACACTAGTCGATTCTTCAACTCTTGAAAGCTAGTCTCACACTTGACTGTCCATACAAATTTCGTATTTTTCTGCGTATGTCGAGACAACGGCCCTGCTATTTTTGAAAAGCCCTTAACAAACCGACGATAATACCCTGCTAAACCCAAGAAACTTTGAACTTCAGTAACAGTTGTGGGTCTCTCCTAATTCACCACGACCTCTATTTTGGTTGGGTCCACAGAAATTCCCTCCTTCGAGACCACGTGTCCCAAGAAGGCCACCTTCTCCAACCAGAATTCACATTTTTTGAACTTAGCATACAATTTCTCTTCCCTTAAAATTTGCAGTACTGTTCTCAAATGTTGCTCATGTTCCTCCTGAGTCTTAAAGTAGATCAAGATGTCATCAATGAATACTATCCCACATTGATCAAGAAACTGCTTGAATACCCTATTCATCAAATCCATAAATGCATTGGGGCATTCGTTAACCCGAATGGCATAACCAAAAACTCGTAATGCCCATACCTTGTCCTAAAGGTTGTTTTTGAAATGTCTTCTTTTCTGACCCTTAGTTGATGATAGCCAGAATGAAGATCTATCTTGGAGAAATAACGAGCACCCAGTAATTGATCAAACAAATCGTCAATGTGAGGCAATGAGTACTTATTTTTCACTGTGGCCCGATTCAACTAATGGTAATCAATACATAGCCTCATAGATCCGTCCTTCTTCTTCATGAACAACACTGGAGCACCCAAGGAGATACACTTGGCCTGATCAGTTCTTTTTCCAATAGTTCTTGTAATTGCTCCTTTAATTCCTTTAATTCTGTTGGTGCCATCCTATGTGGTGCCTTAGAGATGGACGCTGTCCCGGGCAGCAAATCAATCCCAAACTCTACTTCTCGGTTTAGTGGAAGACCGGGTAGGTCTTCTGGGAAAATATCCAAAAATTCTCTCACCACTGAAAATGATTCTAAGTTGTCCCCTTCTTTACTGGTGTTTGTTGTTTCTCATTTATATCTTGATTTGCATTTGTTCATTCATTACATTAGGTTCTATGCTTAGTGGCTAATCGGGCTACGTACCAGTTAGTGTGGCAACTGTGTATAGAACTTTGCCTTAGAATAGTTTTTTAGATTTCACAGGTTCAGCGGAAGACTTCAGCTGAAGGCTTCACCGGAAGACTTCATACAACATCCAGCGGCAGACCTTGTCTGCTCCTATTCAAGCATGACGTGTCTAGTTATCAAGCTTTAAGTGGATTAATTAAATTCAGCCTTTATCAGTTTGAATTTAATTTAAATCAAACTTCTATCAACACTTGACTTCTCAGACACGTCTGTCCAGCCTTTCCGAAAAGCATGAAGACTTTTGCCTCCTGAAAAGTGACAGAGCAGGTGAACAGATTGACACTTACAGACTGTACCTACTATTCCAGGTCTACAACTCTGATTGCTCACCTGCTAGCTGCTACAACGACTCTCTGCCATTCCATGCTCAGTATCAATGAAGACGAAATCCCCAAAGTCAGCTCCATGCATTTAATGCATTCAACCTAATAGAGTCGTTACTCTCTTCGTCTTCTCCAAACGATCTCAAGAATGCCTAGCTATTAATACTGCCATTAAAGTCTAAAGAAAACAACTGCTCTGAACTTTCAAAACAACATCAAGCTTTATATACTCAGTGCATTGAAGAGACCATAAACTGATCAACGAAGTCCTCAACAACAACAAGAAGATCTGCATAAACACTTTATCTTTTGCTTCTTATTGCTGTTCTTTATTCTATTCTTCTGCACCATTGAATATTCTGTTTTATTCAGATATTCAATACCCCACCCCCAAACACAAGTCAAATATTTTGTACACGATTCATTAGACTTCTGTGTAATAGAACTAGTGAAAAACATAGTGCACATTTAAATCCAAGATTGACTGCATTGGTGGTGGACGTAGCACTCTTTATAGTGCGAACCATCTCAAAATACAGATGTTCCTTCTTTACTGTTGCTTACTGCTTTATACTGTTTCATATCTCTTTACTTATCACTTCAACAGCAAACTTGAGTATTCAGCAAAGTCTACCGGCAGTGCTTCACCGGCAGACATGAACTGTCTTCCTTACAAGACTTCCGCTACTTCAATCTTTTTCAATAGATTGCAAGTGCTTGTTTTAGGAATTTATACGAAAAGTTTTAAGTGCCTAATAAGCTATTCAACCCCCCCCCCTTCTAGCTTATTAGTGTGCCCTTTGGGACTAACAATTGGTATCAGAGCTTAACTCTTCGAAAACTAGTTTTTCCAAGATTAAACTCTTGAGAGATAAGATCCAATGGCACAAACACACTACATGCTACCTACGTCAAATACAAACCACGTCCCAATATTGGACGAAGGCCATTTCGATGTATGGAAGGATAAGGTAATGCATTTTATGAATTCTATTGACAACAGGTTATAGAAGTGCGTACTAGCAGGACGTCATGTACCAATGAAGGCGAATCTTCTGGCATCCATAAATGGAAATCCTGCTGAAGTACCAAAAGAAGAATCAGAATGGACTGAAGACGATAGAAAGCTAGTAGAGATAGATAGTAAAGCTATCAACATCATAACTAGCTCACTAGACACCAGCACTTACCAACAAGTGATCTGGTGTACTTCTGCAAAAGAGATGTGGGAAGCTCTTGTCGAATACTTGGAAGGAGACCAAGACACAAGAGACAACAGAAAGTATACCTTCATCCAGCAATTCGACTCCTTCAAAAAGGATCCCAAGGTGACTTTGAGACAAGCATACGATTGCTTTAGTGAGGTAATTAATAATTGTTTTTCTCTTGGTAAAACTTATGACAAAAAGGAAATGAACATGAGATTTCTAAGCTCTCTAGGTAGTTTGTGGCATGTTAAGACCACTACCATGAAAGAATCTAAAAACTTAAACGAAATGACTCTCTGTAGTCTTTACGCAAGTTTAAAGGTTTACGAGCTCAAATTTAATCAAGCTCTAGAGCAGGACAAACATTTCAGAACTGTGTCCTTGCCTGCCATGGTACAAGAAGAAACCACAATTGAAAACAAACCTTCTACTTCCTCTAGTGAAAACGATTTTCTCTCAGATGAAAAATCTGCTATTTTTGTAAAACGTTTCAAAAAATTTGCAAAATATGGAAGGAAGGACACACACCAGCAGCCCTTTAGAAAAACTGCTGAAATCTCATCTAACGAAGAGCTTGTGTGTTATAACTGTAGAAAACCTGGTCACTTCGCCTCTAAATGTCCAAAGCCAAAATTCGAAGCATGCCGAAAGCCTCCGTATAAGAAATTTCAAAAACATAAAGGTATGCTAGCTGAAGACATTAAAGAAAAACATGTTGCTACATGGTTTGAGACGGATTCAGAAGAGGAAGAGGACGATTGTGAGCAAGCTAACATATGCTTAATAGCTCATGATTCAAGTCCCACCTATGACTTTGAACATGAAGTCAAAATCTCACCAAGTCCCTTCGTTAAAAGTGAGATCAACTGTGAAAACTTCAGTAAGGAAGAATTGCTCAAGGATAATCAAGAAATGCTTGAAGAGTTCAATTCCTTCAGAGTAGCCTATGTGAAACTCGCAAAGAACAGTGAAAAGCTTACTGCTGAGAAATCTCTGCTGGCAGCTGAGATTTAAACTCTCAATAGCTATCAACAGGAGAATATCAAGTTAAAAGGAGAAAACAAATTCTTTTGCGACAAAGTTGATTGTCTTACTAACCACATCAAAGGGCTAGACCTGGAGAAGATTGCCTTGCAAAATACAATTGACTCCTAGAACAGCTCTACGGAAACCTTTGAAGGAATCCTTTCAAGCCAAAAGTCTAATGGAGATAAATATGGCTTAGGCTATAATGATGAGCCCAGTTCGGCATACTTTTCTGTCATGGAGAAAGGTGAAACCTCCGATAGCCAATTTTGCCATTAAGTCCCCTTTCGAACTTCCTTGCCTTCTGGTAATCATTTTCGAAGAGGTCCGGAGCATACTTTGATGGCTCGGTGAACTTTGTAGCATATTCGTCCAAAGTCATCTTTCCCTGCTCCAAGCTCATAAACTCAACTATTTTCCTATCCTGCATACTTGGCGGAAAATACTTCCTGCTGAAAGTTTCCAAGAACATCTCCCAAGTATAATTTCATATCCCATCTGCCTCAGCAGTCCTCATCACTGACTGCCACCATTGATCGACCTCCCCTACAAACTTGAATGTGGCAAGGTTAACCTTTTGCTCACTAGTGAGAGTCATCGTCCTGAAGATCTTCTTTATGCCTTCAATCTAATCCTCAGGGTTCTCAATACCTGGAGCACCCGAAAAAGGCTTAGGATCTCTCTTCTGGAAGATGTCCAGTGGGTCTTTAGCCACTGGTTCAGGCCGAGGTACTAGCTACGGTTGGGGTGGTGGTTGCGGTTGGGGGTTCACTTGACCAATCCCCGCAGCAAGGACGTGGCTAAGTCCTTGAAGGAGAGCTATGAGATTGGGGTCTATTGCATTAGGAACATTAGGGATGGGATTAGTTTGAGGTCCATTCATGTTCTCACCAATCTCTAAGGCAGAATCCTCGGCAACAGTATTACCTCGATCCATCCTACCGCGTCCACGGCCTCGGTTACCACGACGGCCTCCTCATCGTGCACCTCGTGCCATGTCATTCTGATACAGAAATATTGAGGTGTCAAATGATGACCAATGTTCATACTACACTATATGTCATATGTTATTTGTGTAGTTTATTAAGGGCAAAGTATACATTTTACATCTAGTGTCAAATTTGGTTAAGACATTATTATTCTTATGTATGCACAACATATCAAGGTACTAATATCAAATCAGGTCAAACCACATCAAACAATCAAACAAAAGCTAAAATACTTTCTCAAAACTTTATCCATTGTTCAAATTTCCTTGGTTCAAACCAATTGTTCCATGTCTTTCCAAAAGAAAATAAATATAGTCATCTAAAACAAAAGTAACTATTATGATGACTATATAAAACTAACGTGTCAACTAGTCTCCTCACTCACTTGGACCCTCATTCTCACTTGGGTCTTCAACCTCACTTGGATCTTCATCCTTACTTGAGTCCTCAACCTCACTTAGGTCTTCATCCTCATTATCAACAACACATGCTTGTGCTGGTACATTGGCGATTGCTTCAACAACTGGTTCCACATTAGCCTCGACTACAAGCTCGGGGTCAACATCTATGGAGTTTAGGGCTACCCCCGGCTCCTCCTCTAGAGCATCATCTTCTGCCATCATCAATCTATCCCAAGCCTGTTCTGTGCATACCCGCACATTCTGCAGCCTGACGTACACTGGTTGAGTGAGCCCCGTAGCCTCTATGACTTCATCAAAAGCCTGATCAACAATGGTTTTAGTTTCCCTAACAGCTTGTATATGTGCCCGCAAATGCACCCTCCTTTGCTCTTCTTCTAGTCTCACTCGGTGAAGCGCTGCCCAAACTCGAGCCATCCTACTATTTACCATCTCTACCATTCTCCTCGCAATCGCCAAAGGAGACGCTACTGACTTCCTAGCCGAGGTCTTGGTACGCGTCATACCTACACGTAAGTAAGATCATATTAGTCCCAAGAAAATAATATTCTTCTTAATTATATAAAATTATCACCTAAAACTATTATCATAACTTAATGCTACTAAGTAGCAATGATATAAAAGAATCGTTATTCCATACTACCATCAATTTCTAATTCAAACTATTTTTCAGATTATAAAGACCTATCGGATCTGAAGCCTAAGCTTTGATACCAACTGTAACGCCCCATAAATTAGGCCCGACTACATGGGCCCACATAATGGCCACGTCACCAAAAACTGTTGGAATATGCTCCTGATAATTTAGTTATCACTTTGCATATTCTATATATATTGATTTGCTTGCCTCCATTACAAGTGAGTCATTACGAGTGGCTAAAAGGTCTGCGTACCGGTTAGTGTAGCAATTCGTGTGATATCACATAGGTCTTAGATTAGGTGCAACCTGATCAAGTCCTACCTTCCTATATGATGATTAAAACAGATCAGCACTTCAGATGCACTCAGCACGGAAGACTTACAGCTATGTCAAAAGCCTTCAGTGATAAAGATCAGAACATCCTTAAGACTCACCACCGGTAGACATGCTACAGCCTACAAGTCAAACTGCTCGCACCAACAGACATTAGTTCTCCTGAATTGGAAGACTTGTTTCCACTAGCTCGAAGCACTCCACCGGCAGACTTTAAATTATGCATGTGCTACAGAGAAAAGTCAAGAAGCAGCTCAAATCAAGTCAAATATGTCCAAGCCTGACATACCTAAAGCTACAAGACTTTCCTCTCACTCAAGAAGACTGTTAAAGTCAAAAAGCAATTACTTTATTGAACAGACCACCTGATAGTGCAACAGACATCAGACCTACTCTTCAGAGACTTATCAACACCGTCTGACAGACAACAAGTTCCAAGATCTACATGACTAAATCTCTGCCCCAAACAGTCAAAGATCTTATGGACAAAGATCTCTATCCGATAGACTTCAACCACTACATCTCTAAACCGATAGAAACTTCATGTCTTCATCTCTCAACGATCATATTGACTCCCACCTATATAAATCCTTTCTCTTACCCAAACAATATACATAGAGAAAATCCAAGATCTCAAGTGAGACAACAGATGATGAGCTACGAGTAACTCGACCTACTCAAGAACTTCAAAGAAAAGAGATCATCAACGAGATCATCTTCACCAACGTATCTCTGATCTCAACTCAGATTGCAGCGAACTCATCCAGATCTTAGCAAAATACTTTATGTGGATTGCTAGGAAGAAAAGCTTGGAGAAGAGAAGATATTGATCAGAAACTTCAATAGACAGAGATCAAGATCTGAAGATTGATGTTAGATAATGTCTGATGAAAATGAAAAGCTGTCTGTAGATATTGCATTCATAGCTTCAGATTTGTATTCCCATACAAATGCTGTTGATTGTGCAATAATCAATCATCATGGAAGGACGAGTGTATTGTACTCAATCCTTCAAATATATTTTTATATCTGAACGACCTTATGAATCCTCTTCTCATAACAGTTTCTTGTTCTCGTCTCCTATTGTCCTTTGTTGCTTAAAGATTCTTGAATGGATAGTTAAGTAAGGATTGTGGCTTGGGAAGACAAAACCAGAAACTGTACATAGATTATTTAGACTGATGTAATATGTAATTTATATTTGAATAAATTCATATGTTATTACAAATACTTTATCTCTCAGTCCTTATATATCTATGAGCTTTTTACAAAAGATTTATCTTTAGAAAAACCATTCTATAATTGATTTCCTAAACCTAGCATTTGACAGAAGAAATAAGCGTGCTTTTGTTCTGAACATATATTCGTGTACAACCACTTATGACTTCTCCAAATCATAGCCTCTTTATCTTCCACTGTCCAAACCTTTTTAACATTCTTTTGATTTGACTAGCAGTTTACCGACAGAGTTGATACATCTTCTTAGAGCAAGTCTACCGATAGCCTCTACCGGCAGACATGCTCAACTTGATAAACTGTAATTGCCACTTAAACTATGCTTTATATATATCCGAAGAATTTTTTTTAAATTGACATCATAGGCTATTCACCCCCCATCTAACCTATATGAGCATTATTGTGGACCAACAAAAACCCTCAAAATTGTATGAAACCCAAAACGTAATTAATATATCTTCCGCACAAGCATCAAGCATCAAACGTAAATCCATAATGATTTGCTTACAAATTATAAAATACATGTCCAAAATAAAACTCCCCAAATTCTAGTTAACGATTACAAAATAGTAGTTCATAGCATAACTAAATTTTATTCTCTTCAATAGGACCCACACGAACCGAACCAAATTTCCATTCCTTACTCATGTCCTGAAAAAAGGGTAGGAAAAATAAGGGTGAGCGAACAAAGCACAGTAAGTTCATATACAACCCCTCCGGTTTCTAAGGAGGAGTTGATCAGGAAGAACGTCAAACAATATATAGCGTCAAAAAAAATGGAGATGTCAAAAGGAATTATTTTTCTGAAATCCTCAAGATTAAATATTCATTTATCGAGGAACAATTACTAAGTTCACCCGAATAAATCAGATCAATATCAAATATTACGGAGGGTGTTATGATCACATAAGCGGCCTTTCTAGACCAAACAAAAGGTAACTCCAAGGAACCTCAAACATCAAAGTACCCCAAAGGGATCAAAAGCAAAATGGTATATCCGGATTACCCCACCATAGTTCCTATGGTTTAGTGTCGCCTTAATAGGCCAAATAGTCATTCTAGTTGTCTTAGTGATCATAACAGAGTTTTTTTTTTAATAATTACAGTTTCAACAAAATTAAATACAAATGATAACCGAATAAAATATCACGCATCGAGTTTAAACACTTTGTGAGGTTCATAAAGCAAATCACAATTAAGAATAACAAAAGAACAGATACGATGAGATCTCAAATTCAAATACCAACCAAAGGTCGGCACACGTTTTCAGAGAAGGGTAAATGCCAAAGAGATAGCGGAAACCTAACAATTAAGAATAAAGAATTCAAATAACCTAAACGATGCACAATCCCTTACCTTAGCGATGCTGTGAAAATTAGCTCGAGCACAACGTATCGCTACCCGCGCCTAGCCGAATCTAAATCACGATAATACAAAATAAAATTCTAAAATTTACGGACCTTCTAGTAACTTTAAAAATTTAATACATAATTAACAATTCCTAAATATATAGTTAATATAATTATATAGGGTCTATTTCTAACTTTTGTAACTTGGGGCAATATCTGAAATTATAAAAACTTAATAGTACAACTACCAAAGTTAGGGGATGAATATGTTTGCAAAACCCAAAGTGTAGGGACCACGAAATCATTCCCTTGTTTATTGCTTTGTTTCCTTTTTTTTTTTTTTGGTTTGTGTGTTTGACTTTCAAACCTATAAAATATCATTTCCATAGTACATTCCTCATATACCTCCTACACCATTCCTTTTAGTTCTTTTCTGTTCCCTTCTTTTTTTTCTTCTTTTTTTGTTCCTTTCGGCATCCAAAACTCTATCCCTCTGTTTCATCTTTTTTTTTCCTTCTTCATTTTATTCTTCATTCTTTATGCCTGCTAAGAACAAAAATCAAACTAACCAAACCATTGCCGGCAACTCTACCATTTCAGAATACTTGCAGAATTCATAAAGTTCAATTATTATTATTTATTTTTTGAAATCAAGAACGTTGTTGATTCTTATGTTAGATTTATATCAGTTCAGTTCATTACCCTAGTTTTATACTTCAGTGGCTAATCGGGCTGCGTATCGATTAGCGTGGCAACTGTGTATAGAACTTTGCCTTAGTATAGTTTTTATAGGACTTCACAGGTTCAGCGGAAGACCTCTTCAAAAGCTTCACCGGAAGACCTGCTCAAGCTCACAACGGCAGACCTTGTGTCCACCTGGTCTATCATGACGTGTCCTATCCAGCAATTATTAAATGGATCAGTTTAAATTTATCTCATCACTGTTTGACTTTAAACTGAGACATTCCTTGACACATCAAGCCCGCCCAGCGGGGAAGACTTTTGCCCTGAGCGGTGAAAGCGAGGAAAAAGCCGATGTCACCTCATGCTGTAACAACTCTCAGATCTGACACACAGATTGCTCAACTTTTAGAAGATCTCAGAAATCATTCCATGCTCTAGATATCTGCGAAGACAAATTTTCTGACTGACAGCCCCATGCATTTAATGCATTTTACCTTCAGAGCTGTTACAATTTTCATCTTCTCCAACGGATCTTTTTGAAGTGCACCTGCTATAAATGCTGCCATTGAAGACCGGAGAGATACACACATCTAAGAAGACACACATCATCGAACACTTAAAAGATTGCTCTGAAACTCCATAACTCCAAGTCTTACAACTTAGTGCATTCAAGAGATCTTCAACAGATCTAGAAGTCCTCGTCAACAACAAGAAGCCGTGCATCTTTATTTCTGTACTTCTTGTTGTTATTCATTCAATAACTATACTTCTGCACGAATTAAATATCCTGTATTTACAGATATTTAATTCCTTAAACCCCAAACACAAGTCAATATTTTGTACACGATCCATTAGGAATATTCCTTGTAATAGATCTAGTGGAAAACATAGTGCACTATTTAAATCCAAGGTTGACTGCCTTGGTGGTGGACGTAGCACTCTTTATAGTGTGAACCATCCCAAAATACTTGTGTTATTTCCTTACTGTTTGTCTACTGTTTGAACTGTTTATTACTTTAATTATCTTTATCCTTTATACAGCAGAACTTAAGTAACTTGTTAAAGGTCTACCGGTAGTCCTTATCGGCAGACTTGAAACAGCTACTTTGAAAGTCTTCCGCTACTTCAATCTTTTCAATAGATTGTACGTATCTTTAAAAGAACTTACTTAAAAGTTTTTAAGTGTACAATAAGCTATTCAACCCCCTCTTCTAGCTTATTATTGTGCCCATTGGGACCCACAAACGTAGCGATTGAAACCCAATTTCATCATCCCTCTAATCTTCCTTCCTCTATTTTCAAACACTCCACACACATTGGAATCACACCTTTAAACAACAACACAGAACATCATCTCCTCCCTTGTTTTCCATAATTTTTTCTTTTGTTACTTTGTTGCTTATTCAATCATCATCTATATTTGACCAAATTACTAAAGGAGTTTAATATATATCGACACAACAAAAATTCGAAACAAAGCATTCGGATTCGGAAGGGACCTTACCTCGATCAAATTCTGCGTCACAACTGATGGGCTTTCCTTCTCCTGCCGATGTCTCCCTGTTGTTCGTCTTCTCCGAAAATCCTCGCTCAGAATTTTCGGCTCTCTCTCTCTCTCTGTGTGCCTAGCCTGTGAAAAATATTCTTCTCATCTCTCTCCCTTTTTTATATAAGAGGAAGAGCCTACCCATTTTCTACCGATTGCCTCCTCCGTTTCCCATTCCACTGATACACCTCCCGTCTAGTCTGCTGCGTCTAATAAGCCCAAATATATTAAAGTCAGCCCAAACAAAAAAAATTGAAGTACTAATGACCTAATTTTGGGGATTTTCCGTCCAAACAAAATAGGCCCAAAATATTTAAGGTTAGCCCAAAAACAAATTTCACTATTAATAATATACTCAATATTTTTTATTCAAAAATTTGGGTATATTACATCTCCCATCTCTCCAACAAACAAATCATTTTTCCGATTCTTCACTCTCTCACACGCACATACACACATTGAAAAATATTTTTCTCTCCTCCCATCTATATCACAGATACCCTTGCCTCTTGAATAAACCCCTCCCACCATTGTTAGGGTTTCAAAAACTTTTTAATATTTTCACTCTAGAAATTTATGAGACCTAAATCCTTTGTTTCTTCCCTCTGTAAGTTTGCTAATCTTCTTTATCAATTCGATTTCACATATCTTTTTTTGTTTGATTTGTTGAACTCATTTCCATTTAAATCTTTAAAGTTTTAATTTTTTCCGGGATTTATTGTGTTAATTTCTTGTTTGCTTTGGTATAATGCATCAACTAAATTGAGATTATTGTCATAAACATTATTGTGCATTTACATTAATTTTGCTTAATTTATCTATTATATATAATAATTGAAAATAATTTTCACTCACACGCACATGCCCCATCTCTTCAACTTAGTAATTGAAAGTAATTCTTTTTGTTGGAAAATCAGAAAAACCAGTGTTAAGTTGGGGACAAAACCATTTGTTGGTAAATTGTGTTCATCTAAAAACCTTACCATTTGATTTTCTGATATTTCTTTGTTCATGATGGGTGTCAACTAAAAATGTTCCAAGTTTGATTCGTTTACATATTAATTAGCTTCTCACAGTCTCTACCATCATGGATGAAGAGCTCAGTCACAACTTATTTGTTGTGGGAACAATTCAGTAAGTTGATATTTTTTTTTTCAACTTCTTATGTTAACTTTGCCAAGCTTATGAATTTATACATTTATGCTTACAAATCAGAATCCATAAATTAGCTTCTTTTGACATGCATCTTAATAATCTTAGGGGTTTCCTCAATATAAAGTGGAATTGGTTCCATGTTTAAAAAATGTTGAGATTCCAACTCCTCTTTTGTTATACTTCATTAAACTATGCTACTTTTATATTAGAATGGATCAAATGATTTAGTCTTAAAAATAGAGCCGTCAAAACGGACCAACGAGACGAATCAACTCGCACAATGGCGGACCCCACCAATTGGTGGGACGGGGTGGACCAAACCGTCAAAATGGCGGACATGGAAGACATTGGCCCAACCCAAACCAACCTACTTAAAAAGGAAACTTTGTATCCAAGTCTGAAAGAACGTGAGATCACGGATTCTCGATATGAGTCAATGTGAGTACCAATGTTGCAGTGATTGTTGCAACAATGGCAGTCACAATGAAAACAGTAAGTAACAAAAAAAATAGCAGCGGAAGATTGTGAAAAACACAGCTTTCAAACACACAATTGTAAACAGGTTTTAACCAAAATAATCTCTTGGTTTAATACACATAGACCAAACCTCAAGGCCACACAAATTATACTAAAATCAATAATGTTTTACAATGAATGACTTAACAAAAATTCTCACAAGATAGAGTATCTTGGAGAACAAAAAATCCCACATAAACTACTAAACCAAACGTGGGAAGAAAGAAAGAACATATTCAACTTCTTACAAACAGAGAAGGGAAGCACAAAGATCGGTCCTTGAGAAGCGCAAGGTTGCATTATCGAAGTTTCAAGTGGCTATGCAAGCGGAAGAAGCCTTGAGAACTATAGCAAGATTAATCTCGGTTTATGGCTTTTGATCTTTGCATCTCGGCCTTCGCACCAAGCTCTTCGCACCAAGCTCTATGTCACAGCCACGCCACAATTCGGCCTCCAATATATATGCATTTCTGAAGGCACACGACACAAGAGACATACACCTACTAGGAAAGAGATTAGCTATAAAAATTGCAAGATAATCTTTCCTAACAAACCATGATATCTTTGCCGAGATTTAGATACCAAACTTGTATGGCCTAAATCCTTTGAAAGATTTTCCTACCATAAAACAAACCAATCTACCTAAAGTGTTCTAGACTAAATCTAACACCTAAATAACCATTGACTAAATTAAACTCCTTCTTTGACCAAGAAAAGTGAAAACAAGATAAAATAGGCTTTGCCTATTTTACCCTTACAATCACCCCTTTGTTGAGCATTCTTGGTCAAATCACGAATATCAAAGATGACACGCAAGAAGTTAACAAAGACAAGCACCCCATGAAAATAATATCAAAAATACACCATAGGGAAACATGTTTATAACTACAACTACTTATTACAAGACAAATAAAGTTCCAGAATTTTCAATCATCACATGCTCCAATGACAGAACCAAATGTAACAAATGTTCAGAATTATCCATGAGAACAGCCAAATACCAACACCAAGATTACATAGGATTAGCTTCCATAGGATCAGCTTCAACACTATAAGGAGGAACAAGCTGAGGCTGCTTGGGAACTCTTGCTTGAGGCTGATTTCGGATGCGAGGAACTCTTGCGAGAGGTAGCGGCTTCACTTTCACCCCTATTTGACGGAATGAATATCTAGCCAAGCGGTATTGTGCGGCTAAAGAGGTGAAAAAGTAGTTTGAGCGGAGAGTAGAGCAATTTGAGGCGAACCATTTTTAACTGTTCTTTGACAAAGAACACAGAGATAGGAGCAGTTGGTTGGGCAAGCATGTGAGATGTTCCAATAGATGATGCAGCAATGGGAGGAACAATGGGAGGAACAACGGGAGGAACTTGAACTGAGGGAGAGGTAGGTGGATGTGAGGTACTAGGTCCAGCTGATGCAGGATCAGATGAAGAAAGAAGGAAAATTGACAACCCTATCACCCCCAGTTTGGCGGGCTGGAGAGGTTGAAAGAGGAGATAAACGTATGGAGGAAGGCTTGTAGCCACGAGACATAAGAATTTTATAAATGAGGGAAGGAAAGATGAGTGACCTTTTGTCTCCTCCTGTTTCTGCCATGGAAGAAACCTTTCTAAACACATAATACCCAAAATCAAAGGAGGCCTTAGTCCCAATGAGATAAAGGACTTTGGCATGCTCCTCTGTGATGACATTTGAATTGGTGGAGGGTGACCAATTTGCACAGCAAATTTTGTGAAGAAGAAATGCATAAAGGGATAAGAGCTGGGAGGTGCTAAGAGAAGTGCCTTGAGGGCCACTTAGAGAGTTTTCCACCAGTCAATTCAACTACACAAGAATCTAGGTCTAGGAGAAAATCAAAATTGCCAGATGCAGGTGTGTGAAGGACTGAATTAATGATTGAGGGAGAAAAAGTATACCATTTCCCTCTTACAAAAACTTTCTCGAAGTTAGCATCAGATGGATCACAAATGCGCTTCTCAATGTTTGCATAAAATTCATGAATCAATTCTCTAAAGTATGGGGGCGACTAGAGAAATAGTGTCCATAAGTCCTCTATCAGAAAAGTAGGATGTGAGATTATATGATTGCAACAGTGAGGGCACAACATTTCTTTCATCAATAATATTCCTAGAAATATTATATCTAGAAGAAGCAGCCTTGGAGATAAATTTTGAGGAGAAGGGAGTACCCAATGGTTTTGACCGTTTGAATGTTGCGACGATAGAACAACATTGAGGCGGCTTTACAAAAGCAACAGTACATCTTGAGTCTTCACTTTCTTCAGGAGACCCCTCTTTCTCTTCGTAGTTCTTATCGGAACTATCATCAGTCGAAGAACTAGGCCGACTTGGCATGGCCTCTGGTTGGGCGTGTTGGATGGACCGGATGTAGAAGGACATGCCTTGAACTTGACTAAGTTCTTGACAACATCATCATCAGAGACAGTTATGTCATTGGTTGAAACAGAGGGAGAACTTACTTCCATTTACGGTGTCTTTCTTGGTGGAGAGGATGAGATGGCCGGGAACACAATCCTAGGTGAGGGAAAAGGATAATCATCATCTTGTACGTCGTTCTGGACATGAGGAGATGTAGGAGATGATGATGGTGGAGATGGCTCTTGAACGGGTGGAATAGAGTCGGCTGGAGGAATAAAATCCATATCATCCGAATCGCTTGCAATTTCAACCGATTCTTTAAAAAATCCTGGCCCAACCTTGTTCTTCTTTGCCGCATAAAATACGACTCTGATGGGTTCTCATAGTTGGCGAGAATTCCCGTTAAAATTGTCGCCGATCGTAGAGAGCTAGGGTTACCGATTTTTGGTAACCCGGACAAATCCCCAGATTATCGGCGTCAATTTCATTTCCCTTTTCTCCCGGAAGTATGACTGTGAGAGGTTCGGGAAATGATTGAAATACTACCATAGCCGTAGTAGAATTTTCAGGAGAGGAATTTAGGCTGATTGTCTCTTCGATTGTTGCTACACCAGGTCTTGAGGATTTGGGGTTTGAGGAAGAAGAAGCCATTTGAGGATGATGAGTGAAGAATGTATGAAGAGAACAGGACAAGATTGAAATTGATGGATGATGATCGAGGGAGAGAGATTCTTAGGAGAAAGAGAGACGGACCTTTGAGCGGTGACCTATGTTTACAAAGATTAACACTAAACCTTCCACTAATTCAAATTAGTCGTTAAGTCATTTAATGAGAGAAGGTAAGCAGTCCCAAAATCTGAAATTCAAATTTAAAAAATGTGGATGGAAAATCAAAAGCTAACTACCTGATAGAATCAAGATAAAAAATTGTTGTTATGAACATGAGAGATATGTGGGGAGAAATTCACAATCTGATTTAAAAAATATATATTTTGAATTTATCAAAATTTTAAGAGAACACAAACCATACGCAACCAAGATTGAAACCACAAGTTTGCCAAAAATAGACTATAAAATCGGTTCAAATTCTCATGAAGAACACAGCTTAGACAACCATAGAATATTGACTTTTTGAACTAAGCGGCAAAACATGCACGAGATAGAAGGGCGAAACTTTGGAGGCTGATATTCAACAACTAGATGACCTAGAAAGCATGCCTAAAATATGCAGAAGAGATAATCAAAGGAAAGAATGCAAACACACACATGTGATATGTCTAGATCATCAAAATCACGATTCCGATGTTGCGGCAATGGAACACATTCGCCAAAAAAATGTGATTTTATGTTGATTCTCATTTTTCTTTCACCAAATTAACACAACTACTCCCATAAACATCATAGGTACTTTATTTCCCTATGAGAATAGTTTTACTTTATTTCAAGCTAATTTGAGACACAAGGAACCTTTACACTTTTTTACCAAGGTAGCAACTTTACTTATTGATCAACCCATGAAATCGAGAATTCATAGTCCCAAAGAAAGATGCCACAACCTTGTTCATAGGTAGCTCTTTTCCGTTAGGTAGCTTTCACGCTGTCGAAAATTAAAATGAGTCAATTTAGTCAAGATCAACCCATGCAAGTCTAAACTTTACGGTGCTTTGACAAATTCACATCGAAGAATTTCAAAAGGTAGCTCTTTCCTTTGTGGTTTGAAAGAAAATTTTCAATGTTAAATACAACTTCATTGGGAGAGGTGAAAAGAAAGAATTTGAGCAATAAGATGCAAAACATTCTTGAATGTATCACCAAGACAATCAAACAAGAGTCTTGAAAACATACGAGTGAAACTAGTGCCCCCAATAGTACAATGCAATATGCCTAAAAAAATTTTAACGTGAGGATTACATGACACATCTAGAGATTTCCTACTTTATGAATCTCTCAAAATCTAGACTCTTAGTAAAAATATCGACCCATT
>JABEVN020003225.1:0-18965 GCA_013146195.2 Codonopsis lanceolata | reverse complement strand
AAACTCATGAGACATTTTCTTCCAAACCTCCCTAGCTACTTCCGAGCCAAGGAACAGTGAGATAAAGATTCAATGGTTTACAATACAACATACACATTTCGAGACCATAGTGATACCTTTTAAATTTAAGTCGTTCATCAACCGGGAGAGCACCATGGAACAGCCTTCCGATAAAACCACTGACTTTTGTAGGAATCCACTGCTTATATCTTCGACGCCCAAGGAACGTGAGGTCCCTCGACCGAATATAATCATAAAAAACCGATTCTTTAAACCGCTCGAACTCGGTGAGTTTGAAAATCAAACTATCTTTAATATGTGATTGAATGGAGACCCGCTTAATCTCCGCATGAAACCGAAAGCAGGATCAAAGGTAAAATTCATCAATAAACGGCCAGCGCTTTGACACTCAACGTCGTCTATCTGCCTAGGACCCTCCAAAATCTCACCACACCAATTATCCGTCCAAAACGAGATATCACCCGACCCTATCACCCATTGACGTTATCTTGAGAATCTCCATTTGGCGCTTAACTTCCTTCCAGCCTTTAGAAACTAAGGACCGATGATAACGGCTCGTAGACATATATTTTGACCGAACAAAGTTTGTCCATAAACCATTTCCTGAAGCGCCGACCAAGCCACTTTGCATGAAAAGAAGCCATCACATGATCCAACCGACGAACTCCCAAATTTCCCACCTTCGACCTGGTTTACAAATGGTGTCCCAAGCCACCCAATGAAAACCGCTTCTCACCCTTAGAACTCCATAAAAGGAAGCAAAAGCCTTCTCAATCTGATGAATAATCGATTTTGGAACCTTAATGGTCGCTGTGAGTGTATACCGGATGCTATGAAAGACCGATTTAAGGAGGATTAACTTGCCCCCAAAGGACGTAAGTTTTGATTTCCACCATGAATTTTGCTCATAATACGCCCAACCAAGCCTTCAAAATAAATCCTTTTTGACCGGCCTTGAAAAGCGGAACCCCAAGTATGTAAGCGAAAGTCTTTATACATACAACCCGACCAATTAGCAACATCTCGCTTTCTTACTGGGTAGAACAATGTCGATCAATATAGAAACCACTTTTGGCCAAATTTATCATCCGCCCGGCGCCTCATATTTTCCAATGATCTCTCGAAGAGCTTGAATAGAGTGTTTCCTCGCATTACGTGAATAGTAACATGTCGCTGCACAAAAGATGGGAAATAATAACGCCACCCGCCATGTCTGTAAGGTTTAATCTTCCCACCTTGAATGGCCCTAGTTATATTACATGATAAGATCTCTTGTGTCAAAATAAACAACAGCGGAGAGAGCGGATCCCCCTGACGGACCCCTCGGAAGAGTTGAAGAAACCAAAATTTTCCCCATTGATTCGCATAGAATACCGCTTATTACCGATGAGACGTGTATGAGAGAACAACTAGTGTTATCGAAGCCAAAGTATTGAAGAGCTCGCAAGAAAGTCCCATTCTACTCCTGCACGCCTTTGACATATCTACTTTAAAAATCACATTTCCCTAGTCTTATAATTAAGACGATGGACCGCCAGGCGCCAACATGACATTCTCTTGAATATTCCTCCTGAATGAACCCCGCTTGTTCCATAGAAACAATGTTCGGAAGAAAAACCGCCAATCTAGTAGCCACAATTTTTGAGAGGATCTTACCTGAAAAATTACAGAGGCTGATAGGCCGATAGTCACTAAAGGCACTTGGGTCTTTGGTCTTCGGCAATAGAATCAATGTTGTGGCAGATAAACCTCTGCATGGCAAAGACTCGAAAAATTCTTGAACACCAAGTGACATCCTGCTTAATAATATCCCAACATCCCCGATAAAACCAACCTCGTGAAGCCATCATTACGCACGGCCGTCAGACTCATATCATGAATAGCTTTCCAAATTTCCTCTTCCATTGGAAGCCGATAAATACTTTCATTATCTTCCACCCGAAGTTCGCCGAGGTGAGCAAACAACTCCTCATTTAAACCATGAGTTGATTGGCTTAGAAGGTTCGAGAAAAAATCCACCGCCTGACTACCAATGCTATCATTATCGGTACACCAAGACCCATCAGTATTCTTAATCCTCACAAGGTTAGCCTTATGACGCTCTTTAATGCACGCATGAAAAAATGTTGTATTGCGATCACCCTCCCGGCCAAGTTTGACGAGCCTTTTGTTGAAGCAGCTCCGCATCCCATTTAACACATTGAGAAGAGCCGCCTTCTCAAAGATCTAACCGATCAAGTAGAGATCCATCCCCCCCTTGTTGCAACGCAAATTCAAGCCTTAATATATTGTCCTGATGACTAGAGATCTTCCGTTTTACATGCCCAAAAACGGTCCAATTCCAAACTTTTAAAGCCTTACGAAGGAAATGTAACTTCCTGTGCCAAATTTCCATAGGATCGCCTCGACATGGCGGTTCCATTGCCGAACAAAGTCCAAAACCCCTGATGATCCATCCACATACGCTGAAAACGAAAGGAACTTCGGCCTTTTGTAGTCGATGGGAACTCAACGAGAATTGGGGCATGATCAGAGTGAGATCGGGCTAGGTGAGTAACTCTAATTATTGGATAGTTAGCCTTGTAAATCCCATTCATCAAAACCCGGTCCAACCGCTGCCATATCCTTGAAGCCTCTTGGTGATCATTGCACCATGTAAAAATATTTCCTTCATAACCTGCATCTTCCAAACCGGCTGCTTGAGAAAAATCAATAAAATCATTCATATTGTGCCAGTCCCAACCATTTCCGCCCAGCTTCTCAGATCGCATAATGGTATTAAAATCTCCCCCTACTAGCCATGGATCAACAACCGTAGACGCTATATCCAAAAGTTCCGTCCATAAATTCTGACGGATCACACGCAAGCACGAAGCATACACAATAGAAACTAGAAAATGTTTACCATTCATATATACCTTAATCAAGCACTGCTGGTTGGGAGGAAACCCTTATGATAGCAACATCCACTCCTTGCTCCCAGAAAAGCCATATATGCTTGTTAATTGGGTTCTGATGAATACAGTTAGGAAACTTAATTCTTTTAGCAATTTTAGAAATTCTGTCACCATCAATTTTAGGCTCCAGAATAGCAAACAAAAACGGTTGATGCTGCGTCTTGAGCACCCTCATATAATCCAAAGTATCTTTGTTCCCGACTCCGCGGGCGTTCCAAATAATGATCGACATAAAATCACTTAGAGGAGTTGTTTTTCCTGGACCGAGCCCTAGTCTTCCGAGTCTTCTTCGTTGCACTCTTACCTTGTTTCGCCTTCTTAATTTGCACATCACAATAATTCTTGAACTCGTCCGTAATAGGATATATATTATTTTCATCAAAAGAGTGCGATCTATGTAAATCTGTTACCTCCTGTTCAAAATCCCCACCCGTAGAGTGGGCTTTACCCAAATGATGAGGCATAGACCGAAGAATCGCCTCCCACAATTTAGTTTGACGCCCGTCTCCTACCGAAACAAATTTAGTCGGGCGGGAACACCACCGGGATTATTACATGCCCCCGGCTCATCAATGCCATTATCTTCAGCAAGCACGTTAAAAGAATTGGTGGTTTCTATCCCATCATCTCTACTATCTTCCGCGTCAACCGACGTAACTTTCTATTTACCTTTCCCCTGAGTAGCATTAAGATGCACTGGTCCTGAAACTGGTTCTTTTGCCTTCTCATTATCGTGAGTATATAGCTTTGTGGGACACGTTGGACTCTCTTGAGACGATTGTAGCTCTGGTTGATTTTTGTTGGCCGGGCTAGCCCTAACATCAATCGTTTCTTCACCAACTGGTTTACCATTGGCATCTTTAGCCATAGATGTTGACCCAATATTCTCACCCCTTTTTAAAATAACTGGAACCCATTGAGAGCTAGTCCTGCCAACATCCTTATCCCGTTGTTTATGTTCCTCCCCTTCTCTGTTACGAAAAATATCTTTAAAACTTCCTTCAATCCCAGCATCATTAGCCGCCCCATGTACCCCATGCATCTGGGCGGGGTTACGTCGACCCTTACGACATTGAGCTTTATAGTGTCCAAGCAAGCCGCATCCGTCACAGAACGCAATATTCCCTTCAAACTCCAACGGCTGCCAAAATCCTTCCTCTTTGGTGGTCCCAATCCACATACGGGATGGCAAAGGAATCGAAACATCCACTTCTATACAAATTCTCGCAAACATAGGTCTCACCAATGCCAACATTTTTTCATCCGCCCTGACATAGACCCCTAGAGAATTACCTATCCGTTGTAAGTAGGAAGGTGTAAACAGATGAAGGGGTAGATGATGTAACCGAACCCACACCGCAAGTTTAGTATTATCCTTTCCGAACGTAAAATCTGAAGACCATCTAAACGATCGGTACATGCACATATTGATCATATGGGACTCTTTTGAGAGAGCCCGAATCATATCCTCATTAGATCCTAGATGAACCATCACGTGTCTAGGATCTAAGAGACCCACAACAAAGGAACCAGTAAGTTTCCATGAAGAGGCAATGTGGTCGTGAATGACTTTCAGAGATGGCCGCCCCATAGAAAACTTAAGAATCAAAGTGTTAGACAGTTTCTTCTCCGCTGTTTCCATCTCCAACGGCGTAAAAAGACAACCTGGTTCATCCATAATCGACACTGCCTGTCTGGGAGCCAAAGGAATATCACCTAGAACTGGACCGGTATGTGAGACAACCCCTTGAACTGTAGCTGGTTTACCTGCCATTTGAGCATACGACTTGGGAATACTGTCCGACGCAGGCATAGTGGATGAGTCAGGGGGAGGATCTGCCGGCAGAGCCGCCTCCGGAGTGACCTCATCCGGCGGCATGAGCCAACCCTAAACAACAAACCCTACCAAAACCCTAAGCAGTTCGCACCTCCACTGTGTGTATATGTGTGTCTTTTTCAATATCATCAATTACGGATTGGTCATCTACCAATCCGCTACCTATAGTTGAGGATCTTAAACCCCAGGTCCTCAACAATGCAATAACCCCTGTACAATGTGCTTTTAATAATAATATAAATGTCTTTGCTTATTCCTTAGTTGCACCTACTTTAAAAGACGCATTAAATAATAATAATTATGATAATGAGTCATTTAATAAAATGGACCCAAAAGATAAAAATTATACGCTTGAGCTTGCAAAGTCGATCGAGTACCGAGAACGAGCCATTCATCGGGAATCTTGAGGACACATCTACTATCAACTTTGAAATTTGGACAATGAATTCAAAGAAATCAGAATCGGCGGTTACCTCCAAGGTCCAGAAGGAAAGGCACTCATTGATCTCCTCAAAGAGTTCGTAGACATCTTTGCTTGGTCCTATGAAGATATGCAGGCCTAGATCCGGCTATAGTCGAGCACCGGTTACCACATACCGGATGCTCGCCCGGTCGAGCAAGCTCCGCCGCATCAAGCCGAATGGTCACTACAAGTCAAAGAAGAAATCATGAAACTGCGCGTCAACTTCATTCGGGTAGTTGAATACCCACAGGCTGCATCCAATATAGTGGTGTTCCCAAGCCCAGCGGGAAAGTCGAGAATACTGTGTAGACTTAGTGACCTCAACAGCGTCGCCCAAGATGACTTCCCACCCAACATTGATATTGTGGTAGATGCGTCGCGGCTCACAAAGTCCGATCCTTAAATCGGCGGCATCTTTGGCTACAACCAAATCGAGAATGGCGATAGAAGACCGGGAGAAGACCTCATTCACTACTCTTTGGGGGACTTATTGTTACACTGTCATGCCATTCGGACTAAAGAATGCCGGAGCCACTTACCAGAGGGCTGCCGCCACCCTCTTCCACGACATGATCCACAAAGAAATGGAGGTCTATGTTGATGATATGATCGTGCATTCCAGCGACGCCTACGGTGCTCACATTAAAGATCTTCGGAAGTTCTTCGAAAGACTCAGAAAGCACCAGATGAAGCTCAACCCCACCAAGTGCACATTCGGGGTTACCAGAGGCAAAGTCCTGGGATTCTTAGTGACTGAGCAAGGCATCGAGATCGAGCCAGCAAAGATCAAAGCCATCCTAGAAATGCCACAGCTGAAAACTCCCACCGAAGTCAAAGGCTTCCTAGGCCGGTTGCAGTACATCAGCCGTTTTATCAGACAGCTGACCACCACCTGTGAGCCCCTCTTTAAACTCCTAAAAAAGAATACTGACCAAGTCTGGGACGCAAAGTGCCAGCTAGCCTTCGAGAAAATAAAAGCCTACCTTACCAATCCTGTAAAACCCTAGTTTATTGCTTGCTTGTTTATTACATGAGTTCATACATTCATAATCATCATTAGTATGTTAACTTAGCTCACTCATATGTTTAAAGTCGATAGCATGTTCATTGACGTCGTTTGAGATGCTCGTTTGCACCTTTTCGTCACGAGATGCTTTGGAACTCGGGTTTGTGTTTTATGTTGTAAACACATGGTTAAATGTTAGAGACCACTCATAACATCATTAACACGCCTTAGATGTTGGTTGCATGCTAGTTGCATCGACGGATTGGTTGCTAGTTTGATTCTAGGGTTAACCCTTCTTCGTTTGACCTTTTCGGTTGTCGTTCGGGAGTGTTTTTCCTAAGTTCTTAGCCTTGTTTGAGTGAGGTTTGAACTTTGATTTTCCTTGGTTATGTTTTAGAGGTCTTTAAGGTTGAGTTCTAGACCATTTTGTGCATTGGAGGACTTGAGGGTGCAAGGGGGAAAGACCTAGAACATGCAAGGGAGCGAAATGGAAATATAGAAGACACCAGAGTGATGCGCTTGCATCACTCAAGACAATGCGACCGCATTGGTCCCTGTTTCTGGTTTCGGGATTTTTGCATTATTCACCAAGTTGGCCAACCTAACCCTACCCAAACCCAACCAAACCCACCCTAAACCACCCTAGTTCGCCCTACCTATCCTCTCTTGCATGCTTGACAAGTTTTGAGAGTTTTGAATGCATGTACAACACTTGGAAAAGGAAGACCTCCAACATGCACAAACATGCATTGGACACCTTCTCCCACCCCACTTCAGCCATTGACTGACCAAATACCTTCACTAAGCCATCCTATTCAGCCATCATCTTCCAAATTCGTGGCTGATCACTTCATGCAAGTTATAGAGAGTTTCTTCAAGGTTCTTGAGTGTTCAACAATGGTGGCCAAGTCTTGAGGAAGCCATTTCCAAAACCCAACCATAGAAGAGAAGAGGAGGGCAAGGAGAACACATACCCACCTTTGCATGGACGTTTTGTACAACTTGTAGGGCTTATTTAAGGTGAGTTACAACATCTCTTCTTATTTATTTTAGCCTCATTCACCCTAGGGAAAAAAATCTTGCTATATGAGGTCAATGAGAGAACTTAGGACTTTGTAGAGATGCCATGTTCTAGTATATTGTAAGATCCCGATTCCCGGTTAGCTTGAATTGCGTGCAATGCTCGCATTTCTTCTTTGGTTGATTGCTCGTTTGGTTGTGAGAGAGTCTAAATGTGTATGAGAGACCACATTAAGACTAAAACACTTTTAAGAGATGTCATATAGTGGTTGACTTGTTAAAGTCAAATGTCGTAACCCGACGATAGTCGAAACGCGACGCGATTGAGAGTTTATTCGGTTTTTGTGTTCTGGACCTCGATTTGGTCCTAGATCTTTACATGATGATTAAATAACATGTTTAGATGTGTTATACTTCTAATTGGATGCATTCCATAAGTCTCGTGAAGTTTTGACGCCTCGAGAATAGCAATTCTCCTTATCGCGTAGTTTGAGATTGAGCCGGGCGAACGTCTCGTCTTTCGGGAGCCTATTTTACCTATCTATTGTTCTTCATCTGGGAGGCATTCAGGCCTATTTTATAGCCCTAATAGGTGTTTACAATCATGGGTTATTACCCGTCGGTTTGCGGTTTCATTCGACGTTTAGATAGCAAGTTGTTACGTCTTGCGTCGGTTTTGCCCCGGGTTGTTTCGGGCGTTGTTTATGGGAGTCTAGACCTACTTTAATATTGGTTTGAGACTTGGATGGATTATTTTAATGTTTGAGGACTTTAAGGGTTCAATTGTGAGCCATTTCGAAGCTTTAAGGCTCGAGGATGCATGCGGGAGAGGCCGGGATTGAGCAAGGAAGCAACTAACCTTGGATTGGATGTTGTTGGCATGATGCGCTCACATCAAGGGAGAGGGATGCGACCGCAAGGGTCCCTGAAGGCAGAATTACGGGATTTTGCCTCTATTTGGTGCACTGTCCGAATTTTACCCAATTAAACCCATTCTAAACCTAACCTAAACCCTCCTACTTAGCCTAAACTAGTCCTAAACACTTATTAGAGATATAAGGGGTTGATTAGTGAGTGATTAAGGAGAATTAATCCCCCATATAAAATCAAAACTCATGCACTCTCTCTCATTTGTTCGGCCAGCAGTTGCGACTTCTCCTCAGTCTTGAAACGAGCAGGAAGGCTTGAGAGAGGCTGAGAAAGGGGAGATTTCTAGGGCTTGAAGGGTTCGATCTTGGGAGGCCATGGCTAGGGTTCTTCCTTCCCCAAACTACACCGTGAGATTGAAGTGAAGGTTGAGGAAATCGACTTCATCTCTTTGATTTCGAGTATGGCAGCTTGTTAAGGTCTGCAATAAGGTAAGTTTCTACCCTATTTCTCCTTCTTTTGGGCTCCATTGACCCTAGGGAAACAATCATTTGTGCTATGTGAGGTCAATGGAAGCCATTGTTAGGGTTTGTAGAAGATGCCATGAACCCTAGGTTTTCATATTGATGATAGAGTTGATTGAACCTATGTGAGACCATGATTTATGTGAAATTCATGTTCTAAATAGTCTATTGAACTTGGTTATGTTGGTTATCCATTAGTATTGAAGTTGATTTGGTAGAGATACTTGGAGGGTGTTTTGCCCAAATTTTGTTTTAGCTTGCAAAATTATTGATGTGAGCTTGATTACTATGTTTTATATGCTTAATAGAGTATATTAAACCATGTTGTATGATTTAATCATGAATTGGGAATTATGATTGGTAAGGTGACTTGAATGAATTTAGGCACAAGATGGCCAATTTGTTCTAAGTTGCATTGCGAAGTAATTTGTGGGGTTTATGTGAGTTAAACGAACATGGGAAGATGGCTATTGATGATGGTTATGAACATAGGGGACATTGAGAACCATGACTTCTATGCCCTAAAATTTTAGAAAGGGTAGATTAGACTCAACGGAGTCATTATAAGCTCGATAATATGCTAAGCAAACTTGGGTTGAAATCCTACGACGATTGGATTTCGTTTGGTTAATGGAAGGAAAAACATAACTTCCAAACTTTAAATGGTTGGTGATTGTGATGTGTTTTGTGGATTTTTAGTCTTGGGAATTAAGCCCGAATGACTATTGAGATTTGGTTGTAAACTTTAAGAAATTATTACGGTGTGAATTTATAAAACACATAAAGAATGAAATGTGTTAGTAAGACTCAGCGGAGTCGTAATAATAAGGCCAATAAAATGATAAAAGAGCCTTGGGTTGAAACCACAATGTTTGGGTTTGTTTGAGTTATGTTTGTGCACAGGGTTTTGGTTGTGTCCTATGGCGACACTTATGTTATGGAGACTAACTAGAAATATATTTTAAGCATGCTTGTTAGAGCATGGGACAATAGAGACCCACATAAGGTCACGAGATTATTTAAGAGAAGATTAAGAGAGAATCCTCTTCTCAAGGATTTTTGTTGCGTGTATATGAAAACATTTGTGAGATAGTGACTACGGAGTAGTCATGATGTTTTAAGTATGGTGTTGGTGTTATCGATCATGTATGACGATTAGGACTATGATTGAGTCCGGTGTACTTAAAATAAAGACTAAAATAATAAGTCTTGAATTGTGGATATTTTGAGACTAGCGTAGTAGTCTTTGGTTTGATTTGAGTTGAGGATTATGGAAGACCTCACATTATATTTTATTAAGCTTGTAAGCTATACTTGATTGGTTGATGACTTGAGGAATAATAAGTACCTCAATATGTAGTTTTGAACTAAACTTGTAAGTTAGTTAAATACATTGGTTATATGCAAATATATGCATTGTTCTTGATACTTGGTAGAACATTATGTCCTACGTGGTTATATGCAATTATGTGCATGGTTTATGAGTTGTTGTAGAGCATTATGTCCTACATGATTTAATGAGCCCGATAATAATGAATTTGGTCTCATTGGTTTATACAAGTAAATATCTATTTGATCGATTGGTTTAAAGTCCAGCTGGCGGGTTTTGGTTGTTGTGTCGGCAATGGGACGATTCATAGCCTTTGGGAACAATCGCTATGAATCGTTGCATTGGGTCCTTTTTCTCCTCACTATTTGGCCAATAGTGGGATGTGGTCTCGAGAGAGAGCCATCTAGCCTACTTTCGAGCTCCCATTTCTCATCCGGAGACTGGATGAATGTAAGAGTACTCATTAAGGGAAGCGATGAGTTGTGATTATTTGGGGAGAAACCCGAGGTATGATTGATTGGGAATTGAGCCCGGATCATGGTTTGAGATTTGATCTCATGGTAAGTTGGTTGGGTTTTGAACCCGGATTTGATTGTAACGGTTCAAGATACGTTTACTGTTACACATGTTTATTTATGAGCATTTATATGAAAAATAATATGCTACTTGATTTATGTGAGTTTATGTGCTTTAAAAATTAAGTACATGTTTCATGATGGTATACTAGCATGATACCATGATTTTATGTGATTGTGCATTTATGCCATGCCATGTCATAATATGCCACATGTTGCATTTAGAAGCTTCTTGGGTCATTATGACTCACTCGTGTGATTGTTTTCCCTAGTGTGTGCGGTGATCCGTTGAATGCAGCGCGGCTAAATGCTCGGATAACGACTTCTAGCAGTGGTCTTCCAAGTTATAAGCTTGGAGTTATTTATTATTAATGTTGTTATTTATTTGTGAGGCTCGAATGTAAAGTTATGTAGACTTTACTTGGGTAGATTGTAGTATTATGTTATGGTTGTCTATTTGGGAGCCGGTTGTATAGCCGAGCCTTTGTATCCTTAGAATTTATTCCCGTTGTTATTTCGAGCATGTGTGGCTCGTTTATTCTAGCTTGTATTATTATTGTTCCTACCTCCGACAGTTTTAGTCGTGAGTTTTGGTTGATGGTTTAGCATTGATTATATTGTTATGGTTAAATTGTTCCTCCGGCATGTTATAGCCGTTGAGTGATGTTTATCAGGTTGAGATTTTGTCTGTTGTCGGCCTTGGTTGCCGATGGTTTGTTGTGCGTGTCTAATGTTGCGTCACGCGCGTCGAATTTTTGGGCCGAGAGATTTACTATCTCTTTGATTGTTTATTTTTAGGAGCTTGATAGCTCGGGTTCCATTTTAGTTTAGCTTCCGCAGGTTTTAGATGATATTATCATGTATTGCCGTTATGGCTCTATCTTCCTGTCTTGAGCTTGTTGGCTCATCTTGTGACTCGCACCATTATGCTTAGCAGGTGCTTGTCTGTCTCTTAGTTTGTCCTGATGGCACGACCTTGGGATCTCGTATTGAGATCCGGGTCGGGTCGTCACATATATGCTATATGATGAATTTTGGTTGTATGAACAGATTATAAACATATTATAAACAATGATTATGATGTCATTTAGGTGTAGTAATGTATGATAAATCATTCTACCTTGTTGTTTAAGTGTTGGGAGCATATTGGATGAGATAGTTAGGCTTGTAGAGATGTCATGTTCTCGTATATGCTAAATGATGCATTTAAGGTTGTATAAACAGATTATGATCAGATTGTAAATCATGATTTTGATGTTATTTAGGTGTGATAATGTATGATAAATCATTCCATCTTGTTGTTTAAGCATTGGGAGCATGTTTGATGAAATAGCTAGGCTTGTAGAGATGTTATGTTCTCGTATATGCTAAATGTTACATTTTTGGTTGTATGATCAGATTATAAACAGATTATAAACCATGTTTATGATGTTATTTATGTGTGATAATGTATGATAAATCACCCTACCTTGTTGTTTAAGCGTTGGGATCATGTTTGATGAAATGGTTAGGCTTGTAGAGATGCCATGTTTCACTATATGCTAGATGATGAAATTTCGGTTAGATGAACATGTTGTAAAGTATGATTATGATTATATTCATTTGCAGAGATATATGATGAAATATGCTATCTTGTTTGTTTAAGTGTTGGGAGCATATTTGATAAAATGATTAGACTCATATTTGATGAAATGGCAAGAATGAATGTATATGCCTAGTTTGTGACTTTGATTCTATGTTTCATACTTAATTGTTTGATTGGGGTTTTATGGGTTTAATGACCTTAGTAACCTATTTAATTACGTTAGTAACCCATAAATTATTTTTTAAAAAACCTACTAGTTCACGCACTAAAGGTGCGATTTCTTTCTGGCCGAATTTCACTAGGTTTTTTCTTTTGGCGGCTATGGCCGGGGTTCCTCCAGCCCCGCCGGATCCTGGCCTTCAACCACCTTCCAAATCCTATGCTGAAACTCTTTGCAACCCCTCACCTGTCTCATCTCCTCCCCCTTTCTCTATTCCGCCTTCATCCTATAAGGGAGAACCCTCTCTCAAGCTTTCCCCGGAACTCATTGAATCCCTTGCGCGCTCCTTTCGGTTTGCATTAATTGGCAAGCCGCATGGGAGGCCATCCATGGAAGCCACCCGAAAGTATTTTAATACTATCGGCCTCACTGCTGCATTCACAATTGGGCATTTGGATCCCAAGCATGTGCTCATACAAGTTAATAACAATGAGGATTATCAAAGACTGTGGATAAAAGATCAATGGTTTCTAGGGAAACATCCTATGCGGGTGTTCAAATGGTCTCCTAACTTTCGTCCCGACATTGAAAGTTCTATAGTCCCGGTGTGGTTTTCACTGCCTGGTCTCCCTATCCATTTATTCAACAAATCCGCCTTGTTTTCTATTGCATCCTTGTTTGGCAGACCCCTCATGCTTGATCAGCCTACACTCAATTTATCTAGGCCAAGTGTTGCGCGTGTTTGTGTTGAAATCGACTTGTTGCATCCTTGCCCTAACCGTATATGGGTCGATTGCGGTTCCGTATATCCAAGTTTTTGGCAGCCGATAGAGGCTGAGAATAAGCCGTCATATTGCTCCCACTGTCTTCGTCAAGGGCATCATGAACTTATCTGTAAAGTCAAGAATCCTGAAGCCCCATCTTTTGAAGCTCCTAAACCAAAATCTCAGCCTCAGCCTATTCCTAAACGTTGGACTCCTAAAAAATACCCTAATGAGCAAGGCATGCAAGCTGGCCCTTCCCATGCAACTAAGCTGGATACTCCTGCTTCCAAAGCCCAAGATTCTGAGACTTGTGTGGATCATGATCACCACAAAATTAATGAGGATGTTCATATGGAGCCAAATTTAGAGCCAAACTTGGAGCCAAATTTGGCCGATCCTGTTAATGAGCCAGTTCAAGAAAATGAGCCAGTTACATCTCCTTCTGATTCGGTGCTTCACCAGGAACAATTGGCTACTCCAGTTCTCAATTTGGACAAGACCACTTCTGGCCCTAGTGACATTCCTCCAGCCAACGAGGAGGTTCCTATTTCTGTTATTTCCCCAAATAGATTTGCAGTCTTGGAAGTTCTTGAGATGGAAGATGAAGATGACTTTATTCCACTCTTAACTGAAACAGCCACCAAGAATAAACAGAAGCCTCCTATCCCCCTTACAGATAGGCTCACTCGATCAAAGGCCTCCAAGCCACCTGCTAGCTCTTCCGCCTAATTTTTATGGATATTACAACCCTTTTTTGGAATATTAGGGGAATTGGTAACGACCCTTCAGTTAGTCGTCTTAAATCTCTAGTTCGTCTGCATAACCTCGTCAAGAGTTGCCGTTTTTGAACCTATGTTGAATATGGACAAAGTTGCTCTCATTACTACGGTTCAGTTCTCCGCTTCTAATTCTTCTAGTTCCATTTGGATCTTTGTCAAATCCTCTTTCACTTGCCAATTAATTTATAACTCTGCTCAACAAGTTACTTTGCAGATTTGTCATTTTTCTTGGTCTTCTCCTGTGCTTCTAACCTGTGTCTACGCTAAGTGTACTTTGGAAGATCGTAAAGATCTCTGGGATGATTTAATCCACGTAAGCTCTTTCGCTCAACAAATGCCGTGGTTGGTCGGGGGCGATTTTAATATCATTCTTCACCCCCATGAAAAATCAGGTGGAGTGGGGTGGGATCGTAATGGTGCTCTAGATTTCCACGCTTGTCTTGCTGTGACGGGTCTCTCCGATTTGGGCTACTCTGGAAGTGACTTCACTTGGTGGAATAAGCGGGAAGGGAATGCTACTATTCATGAGCGAATTGATCGCGTTCTTTGCAACTCAGTTTGGTTGGACCAGCTTTATGCTACTAAAATTAAGCATCTGAATAGGACTTGCTCGGATCATTCTCCGATTCTTGCAACCATTACTCGTCATTCTGCTCGAGGTCCTTCGATATTTCGGTTTCTTAATGTTTGGACGAGTCATGCATCTTTCAAAGACACAGTTTCCAGTGCTTGGTCAGGCTATGAGGATACTCGGCCCATGTGCAGATTTTCCCTTAAGTTGAAAAAGGTTAAAGCTGCCCTCAAGAGTTGGAATAAAGATACTTTTGGCAATATTTTTGATAATGTCCGTAAGGCCGAGGAAGATGTGGCTGAAAAGGAATTGTATTTTGAAATCAATGCCTCCCCGTCCAATAGAGAAAATCTTATGGCAGCTCAAGCCAATCTTCGACACTTTCTATCTCAGGAAGAAAAATATTGGAGACATAAATCTAATTTGAAGTGGCTTAAGGATGGCCAAGGAAATACCAAGTTATTTCATTCTTCTGTTAAACAGAATCAACGTAATCTTTTTCTTCATTCCATTAAAGACAAGGATGGTATTACTCTTGACTCTGATCAGTCTATTCGACAAGGGGCAATTAATCATTTCCAGGAGCAGCTTCAATTTGATGGTGATTACAGCTCTTCTCTCAACTCCAGTGTTATACCTCGGCTAATCACGAGGAATGGAATGATCTGCTTATTTCTATCCCTTCGGCTTTGGAGATAAAGCAAGTTGTGTTTAGCTTGAATGGAGACAGTGCAGCAGGTCCTGACGGATTCACCGGATTATTTTACTCTCATTGTTGGGATATCATTGGGGATGACTTTTGTGAAGTCGTGCTAGAATTTTTCGGTTTCTCACCCCGAGGGCTTGGACCAAGATTTTATTGTGGCAATTCCTAAACGGAAAGTGTTTCTTCTTTCAAGGACCTTCGCCCAATCGCCTTTGCAATTTCGTTGTAAGGTTATATCTAAACTCATTTCTTCTCGGCTTGCCAAAATTCTCCCCATATAATTTCGGTAACCAAAGTGCTTTTGTTAAGGGTCGCATAATACAAGACAATATTTTGTTGGCCCAGAATTGATGTGTTTTTGGGGAAAAAGTTCCCTGCTCCAATATGGTCCTTAAGCTAGATATGGCAAAGGCTTTGATCGGGTATCTTGGCCGCTTCCTTATTAATGTGATGCGGAGCTTTGATTTCATGAGATTTTCTTGGATCTTATCTCGGCGTATTATTTCGAAAACCGGTTCTCGGCCCTTATTAATGGAGCTCCTTCCTGCTATTTTCTTCTAGTCGAGGTCTTCGACAAGGTGATCCCATATCTCCCGCCTCTTCATTATTTCTACGAATATTTTAGCAGAGCCTCAACATTCTTCATCAACAAGTCTCTTATTGCATATATTCCACCATAAGTGGATGTCCTATAATATCTCATCTTGCATTCGCAGATGATATTATTATTTTTTCTAATGGCGTAATGCCTCTTCAACCGCTTAAGGACGAGATAAAACATTATGAGGAGATTTCGACGCTTGGTTAACAGCTTCTAAGAGCTCTTTCTTTGTCGCCTCGAACTCGATCCGGCTCAGATTCAAAGGATATCCAATCTGTTGGGTTATAATTCGTGTGTTCTCCGATTTCCTACTTGGGTTGTCCTCTTTATTTTGGTCGGAAAAGGCGACATTATTTTGATCCCCTCATCTCTAAACTCCGTAATCGTATTCCTCCTCTGGGCCGGAAATTTTCTTAACTCTACTGGCCGTATTGTTCTCATTAATCATGTTCTCAACTCAATCTCCGCTACCTTCTTGCATCTATTGATCCTCCTGTTTCACTGCTCGCTATTGACAAGCTATGTTCTAATTTCTTTGGGGCCAAGTAGAAGGTAAATGCCAAGTCACCGGGTTGCTTGGAATTATTGTCAGAACCTACGGCAGAGGGGTTTGGGCATTTTAAGCATGGCGATATTTCTAAGGCTTTGGGGTCAAAATTTGGTGGAGATTTCGCTCGGTCTCTAATCTCGGTCCAATTTTCGCGAGCTCGGTATTGTCACGCCTTCATCCGACTCAGTGCACTATAGGGGATCTCATTCTTGGAATCGAATGTTAAAGGCTCTGGGCATTGCAGAGCCCAATATCTTCTGGATTATAGGACAAGGCTTTTGTTCTCCTTGGTTTGACAACCGGATTCTTGGTCTTTCCTTGATAAACCTTCGCCTTGTTCGAGCAACACGGTGAAAGATCTTCTTTCTTCATCTCAAGGAGACATGTTACATCTCTGCCTGCTTTTGATTCGGTCACAAATTATCTCGCTCAATGATTCAAGATCGGCCTATCGGTCCCTTAATTCTTCGGGCGGTTTTCCTCTCTTCTGCCTTCCCGCCGCTTAGATCCCTCAACCCAGTTTGTTCTCTTCGATTTCATCCGGCACAAGGCTCGCTAAAGCATATTAGTGTTTTAAATGCGCCTCTTCCTTCATAAGATTCCCATAGATGAAGCTATCTGCCGGAAAGGCATCTCATTGGCCTCAAAATGCTATTGTTGTGACCTTGGCCATAATGAGACTTTCTTGCATGTTTTCTTAATACCGACCTCTTCTATTTGGTCAGTATTTTCAAAATCTCTTTGAAGTTTCGCTCATTCGGTTCTATTCAACAAAGATGCTTCTCCCCGGTGGCTTCATGGAAAGGCTATCTCATTTACTTTAATCCCATCGATCATTCTATGGCACATTTGGAAGTTTCAGAACAAGGTCTTTTGACAATCATCGTCTTCCGTTAGTGTGCTTATCCAAAATATTAAGTTCGACTTCCGAATATTCTTCATGCAAATGGTTTCCAAATTCCCTGATTTGTCTCATCGTGCTCAAATTCAGATTGGGCGTCGCAAACGTGATTCTCGTTCAATCCATTTCTTGGTCTAACCCCGCATGGCGGGTTAAACTCAATTCGATGGTGCTAGTCGGGAAATCAGGGATTGAGTGGAGGTGGAGGTATTATTCGAGACTCCATGGGCCGTTGTATTTTTGCTTTCTCCCGGTTTACAACTCGGGTTCGAACATAGTTGCCGAGATCAAAGGCGCTTTTATTTTGGTGTGCACCTTTGTCGTATGTTAATGGGTATCATGATGCTATTATTGAAACCGATTCGAAGCTGTTACTGCTTTTGATTGCTTCTCTAAAGGTCACAATCTCCCTTGGATCCATTCGTATTACTCGGGATATTATCGTTATCAATCCGAAGCGATACACTTTTCTCCTTGCTTTGTTTCGAGGGAAGCTAATAAGGCGGTGACGGCTTGGCTAATCTTGCTTGTGACTCCCATTCGATATGGTCTTTTCTTATTTGTCGGACATCCTCGCCATATTCGGTGGAATTATTTCCCTTGATGCTAGAAACACCCTTATATTAGAATTTCTTAATTTTGTATTTCTTTTCAGTAAGGCTCCTCTGTCCTCCCATTTATAAGGGCAAAATTTGGTTGTCCCCTCAAGTTTGTATCTTTTATTTATTTTAATAATATTTCGCGGTGTGCCTTCTCAAAAAAAAAAATAATAATAATAACTTGAAACCTAGAATGTTTATAGAAAGCAAACCCGAGAGAAATGTATAACGAGGAGTAAACATTGAAAGCATATAGCATTTGTTAGTTTCTAGGCTTTTAAGAACAACAATGGCAGGCGGTAGATGCGCAAAGTGTCTTTTTAGTATTTCGAAATAATTAGGTTAAGAAATGAAATGCGAAACAGTAACCAGGAAAATACAAAGTAGTAGAGTAGAGAAGAACATACCATTGTTGTCGATGAGAAGAAGAAACGAAGATTTTGGGAACAGAAAGCGATTGCACAGGAGAGTTTGAATAGAGAGAGAAATATTTTTAGACAAAGGGGTTTCGTAAAGTTTTGGAAAGGGCGGTTCAAGGTCTATTTAAAGAAGAAAATATAGCGCAAAAGCGAGACTTAAGATATTTCAAGTACCAATTTTACCCTTGACCCTTTATTGCTTTAGAAACCTCTTGCTAAAATAGACTAAGTAAAGATACTAACCTTTAGGTCTTCCGTTTAAGGGAAAATGACGTCTTCCGGTCAGTTTAAAATTAAGTCTATCGGTATGAAAGAAAATTAATGAAACTTTGAAATTAGCATAAGGATCAATCATACTGCAAGATTTTCTCCTTAAATAAGCAAACACAGTGGCATCGGTGGCTTTGTGAAATGTCGGCCAATTGATGTTCGGTTGGAACATATTCGAGGCGATGTTACCTTTCACCACATGATCTTTGAGGAAGTGATAACGGATATCAATGTGCTTTGTCTTAGAGTGCATCACTGGATTTTTGGAGACTGAAATTGTTGATGTATTGTCACACATAATTGGACAATTTGCAGTCTTGATGTTGTAGTCCACTAGTTGTTGCTTCATCCATAAGAGTTGAGAGCAACAGCTGCTGGCTGCAATGTATTCTGCCTCTGTGGTTGAGTTTGCAACTGAACCTTGTTTCTTGCAAGACCATGAGACAAGTCTATTTCAAGG
>JABEVN020003224.1:0-18960 GCA_013146195.2 Codonopsis lanceolata | reverse complement strand
AGCGATGAGGCGAGCCTCCCACGAATCTTTGCAGGGTGGTTGTTCTCTTCCTGTCTGTTCGGCGGTGGTTGCCCTCAGGGCTACAGTCAGTGGCGTGGCCAATTGCCTTGAGCCTTGTCCTTATTTTGGCTTTATTGGCCTTAACGCTCTCGATCGGCAGAAGAGATGTGAATTCGTCTTCTAGCAACTCTGCTTTGGAAGTCCCCGGGTTCATCGCTAGCATTGTCTTTAGTGTCCTTTCCCTCATGTTGTTGAGGTAGCAAAAAGTAATCTCAGGGTCACTGGTCGCGGTCACCTGATCAAGCATCTCCTCGAATCTCTTCAAGTAGCTGCTGTATGATTCGTTGTCACCTTGCTTGATCTTGGCAAGGTCAAAACGATTTTTAGGGGTTGGGCCTGCAGTTCCGAATTCCTCTAAGAATTTTTCCCGGAGCGTTGCCCAGCTATCAATCGATCCCCGGGGAACTCTGCCCAACCAAGCTTGTGCCTTTCCCTGGAGAGCTCCTTCGAATGCCCGCATCTTCAAGGCCTCAACATTTGTGACCATCCGAATCTGTGCCTCGAATGATCGGAGCCAATCGCTTGCCCGCGTCTTCCCGAAATACTTGTTGAACTGTGGGAAGATGACCCTGGCGCGGGTGGTGCATTTTCGATCTCTGGAGTAAACAGGCTGCCCTCCAGCGGCTTAGTGGCCCCATAGCCGGGCTTGGCCACGGCTAGATTAGCCATTTGCTTGGCCATATCTCTTTTTATGGCTTCCATTCTCTCGGACAGCCGTCTTTCCGCATCTATTGTGAGTCTAGAAGAGTGGGCGGGGTCCGATTGGTCGCCACGCACACGAGGGAAAAAGGTGGGCTCATAAGAGGATCCGGCCTCATGTGTGACGCGAGTTCTGTATTTTGGCCGTTGCGCATCTGTGAGGTTCCCGGGGTGCGACCTGCGCCCCGCGCGCCCTTGGATAGGGGTGCGCGTACGTGCGGATGCGAGACACCACTGCTCTCGTTCCACCCTCCCTTGTTTAGGGGAAGATGAAATCAAAAGTGCGAGAGGAGTGCTGTGTATGTTAGCACGTTTGAATGTGCCTCGGTTGCCTTGAGTGGATTTTGTATCCAATATGGGAACTTATGGTTTCCCGCATCAAGTTATCCCTTTTTTAGGGGATACCATGATATAGGAATGCATTACCCTTTCATTCCCATTTTCCCTTTTTTAGGGGAAAACGGAAAAGTGCAAAAAAGGATATTACGACGCCCCCATTATGGATTTTATTAAAATAGCCTTATGGCCCATTTAGATCACTATGGGAGCTTTGGGTTTCCCGCATCAAGTTATCCCTTGTTTAGGGGATACCAGGATATAGGAATACATCACCCTTCCATTCCCATTTCTCCATTTTTTAGGGGAGAACGGGAAAGTGCAAAGAAAGAGTGTTGCGAGGCCCCACTGAATCTGAAAGTTTTAGAGTCGCCATCTTTATTTTAAGGCAAATAAAGCAAAACCAAAGAAAAGAAAAATAAACCGGAGAGAAAAGCGGGTTCGGAGGCTATGTTACGAGTTGGGAAGGTGCTAGGCACCCAACTCGCCCTTCGATCTCAAAATGGTTTTTGGTGATATGCTTATTGTTATATTTATTTCGCAAATAAACACAAGATTAAAAGACAGAAATTAAAACAAATACATCCATGGTTACATTATTTACGGACTCGCAGCCATTTCCTTACAATAATTACTACATATATTTAAGAATATTTGACCATTATAACGGCTCTTTTTACATAATATTTCCTATTCTAATCCGGCAGCAAAACGGCTTTATTGGCTAAATTGTGTCGGATTTAAATAACAACTTTAAAAAATAATAAAAGACAAAAAGTAAATAAATACAATAAATAAGCGCCCTTAAAGGTTTTACCTTTTAGAGCGGCGGTGTGCTCGCCTCGTCGCCGGGGAGAGGGAGTCTTTTGTTGTTTGTTGTGTGGTTGTTGTTTTGATTTGGGCAGAGTGACTGCTTATTTCTAAGGATTTGGGCTTGTCAACTCGGGCAGAGTGACAGCTTATTTGAGTAGGTTTTGGCCTTTTTGGTTGGGCGGAACCACGGCCTTAGTTTTCGGCTTTTACTCGTTACTCGGGCGAGTAATAAACGACTTACTTTGGGATTTTTGGGCCGGGGAAGTGAGGTGGATACCTAACAACTAGGCTAGGGATCACTTATAACCTATGAATATTTATTTTGGCGAAGTTTGGACGCGGTTTGGAGATACTAGGGGCTTCCACTCACCTATCTCGCACCTCTCGTACTAATAGTATCGGTAGATCGCAGAAGCAGAGCTTCGTTGCGATTTTTAATCGCGGAAATGAGCACTGGAAATGAGAGGCCGAAGGCTTCTATTTATAGTGAGAGAGAACAGGACACGGCTGGAATTTCTCAGTTTGTTCATCCTGCATCAGCGGCTTGTACCTTGTGCATCAAAGCTTGTACAATTTCCTTCTGAGAGAGTGCTACAGTGGATGGCTTGGTGCCACCAAGGGGCCTTGGTGCGGCACTAGCCACACTATTCCAATTTCGTTTTTTGAACTTTCACCCCCTGTAGTTCACTGTTTCGCGCATCCTGCTTTTCCTTTCGCATTTTTGACTCCTGTAACTTGACATTTGTTAAGTTTTAACAGTTCTTGATATTTTATGTCGATACATACCGAGGGCGAAATTGGGGTGTCTACACATTGCCTCTGGCAGCTCACGCGGGCCTACGGCGGCCATTACTCTCTTCCCGAGCACGGTATTCTGGGCGATAGTGGTGCCTGTGGGAGAGATTCTGATGGCTGTATCTACTCTCAGCCTGGTCATCTGCTTGTTTTACCGCCTCCACCCTTTCAGACGGTACGTGAATGACGGAGGGGATCCGTCTGCTCGGAGCGGGCAAATGTTGGGAGGCATGGCCGTCGCCAACAGGTGTCGGGTTGCTGAGAGCGGGCAGCACCAAATCTGCAACTGGCACTGGGGCATGGCCCAAGGCAGCAGCTGCTGGTTAAGTGCATATATTTTGTTGTAGTACTCACTTTGAATGCGGAGCGGCGGCTTGTTGGTCGGGGTTTTGCCCGGATAGACTCACGTGGCTGTCCTGACCATTCTCCCTTTGACGATTCAACTGCGTTCGGAGATCTACAGCGCGTGCATCGCGCTTTTCATTGATGACCTGCCTAGCGTCACGCTGGCTTGCATGGCTTTGGCTGGCATGCTGGGACGGCTGTTATTCCACATATGGCACGTCATTGCCATGAGTCGCGTGTTATGCAGCCACTCTCTGATTTCTCGTTTGCACCCCTTGGAGTGCTTTTGGTGGCAGATCCTTGGTGCAAGCCTGATGGCTTCCAGCCTGGTGGTTACTGGCGGTGGCATGATGCTTGCTACCTTTTCCAGCCATTGCAACAAGGAGAAAACTGAGAATTTTTACCGGAAAAACTTGAGAGAAGTGTTGAAACTTCGATTCTCGGCAAAGGAACCAAACTGATGTGGAAAAATCGCAGCTTGGGCCGTCCTTGTGTTGGGTAGGATATCTGGGCTTGGATCAGCTTCCTTGAACCTGGCTAAGAACATAAGAAAACCTTAGTGGAAGTGCAAGGCAGGGCCTCGCGAAACCCCTTCGGCGTGAGAGTAAGTTTCGTGTATAAGTCTGAAAACAATTTGACAGAGTGCCAAGGCTCAAGAAAGTGTGTGTGTGTGTGTGTACCTTGTTGATGATTGTAGAGAGGTATTTATAGGCCCCCAATGTGGCTAAATCCGTCTAGGATTCAGCTTCCATAGTTACCTAATCAATCAAGGAGAGAATCCCTTGATTTTAGGCATGATAGGCGGCTGGCCGCGTAGATGCAGGAGCAGATAAGGTAAGTGTCCTACCAAATATGGAAGCCTTTGACTTGTCTTGGAGAGCAAGCCTCCGATGCTTCCTGCTTGATATGTACCCGGGTGAGCAGGGCTCGCCGGCTATTCAATGCCTTGTTTCGAACTTGATGCGAGATCCAGGCGGCCCAGGCGAGGCGGGGCCAATGCTCGACCAGGTTTGGACGAGATGAATCTGGTTCCTTTGTTAGATATGAGTGTGGTGTCCGGGCATGGCCCCTGGTCGGACAGGCAAGGCCTATGCCCGGCCAGGTTTGGATGGGAGTTACATTGCTCGTTGCTTGATGCTTCCGTTACTTTGCTCGCTATGGGCTGTGGACCCCATATTCATTGTGCTAGTGACTGGCACGTGGGGATAGCTTGTGTCTTGCTCGTGACCGGATTTGGGCCGGGCATATCAACATCAATTTCTGAGAATCACCTCTGTAATTGCCAGTAAGATCTCACGGTGTCATAAACTGAAAAGCTGATTGCTAGGTTTGACAAATAGAGAACTGAAACCTATAACAATTTGCCATGGGTGTGACTGTCAATTAATTCCCTATCCCTCCCACTCCTCACTTGTGCCGTGCCGAATGGATCAGTAAGTTGCACATTGCTGCTCCTTTCTCCGTAATTCATTTTTTTCATGGCCAGCTATCAGTATTTAGTATTTTCTATGTACTGTACATGGTTATTCTTGCCTTTTGTGAAGGCTAGAAAATACTTCACTATAAATTTAATTCTAGTTTTTTTTTTCATCTTTGTTGCGGAAAATTGACACCCAATAATGTGAATTATGCTTATTACATAAGTTTACAGTTTACTTCTTTTTTTCTTAGTAGGAATATGTAACGTGTTGATTTGAAGTTTACATTTTTTTATTGTATGCTTAGTAGTTAATGTAAATTAGTTTACGTGTTGTATAGAAATGGATTCACCAAATCATGATGAAGATCTTGAAATGGATTCACTAAATCATGAGGGAGAGATATCACTTTTTCTTGCAATGCATCCTGTTTTGGTAACTGTACATGCCTTCTACAACATGATGACTATTGTTGTTACCTACGCGAATGAAAATGGATTTTTCGAAAATGAGGACAAGTGTTTATATACAATGTTTGATAAGATTCTGAGGCAAGTTGAAGAAATTAATAGATTGGTTACATAATGTGAAACATCTTGCATCAACAACTTGCAAATGAATAGACACACATTTATTCTCCTTTGTTATATGCTTAGGGATAAAGGGGTATCTGACTCTAGGTATGCATCAATAGAAGAGAAAGTAGCTACATTTTTAGCCATTCTGGCGCATCACAAAAAAAAGGAATCATAGCATATAACATGAGGAGATCTGGACAAACTGTTAGTAACTACTTCAACTAGGTCCTCAAAGCAGTTGTGATGCTTGATCCGCAATTGTTCGTAAGACCTGAACCTGAACCTCTGAACTCCATTGATTCAAGGTGGAACCATTTTGAGGTAAAGTAAGACTAATATGCATATATTCTAGTTGTTACGTTGACATTCATATATGTATACACACATATTTCTTATTTTATGTGTAGGGTTGCTTGGGTGCGTTAGATGGTACGTATATTAGAGTGAACAATGGCGAGGAAGCAAAACCCAGATATTGATCTCGGAAGGGGGAAATAGTCATGAATGTGCTAGGGGTATGTGATAAAAATATGAATTTTATATTCGTATTGACCAGATGGGAAGGTTCGATAGGTGGTGGTAGAGTGTTATGTGATCCTATTACTAGGCCAAATGGATTAAGGATCCCTCACGGTAAAATAATTGTATATGTTTATTTTGTTGAATTTACCAACTTTTTTATAACATTGAAAGTAACTAAATAAAATTTTGTGTCAGGCTAATATTACCTAGTTGATGCAGGATATACCAATGGACCTGGTTTTCTAGCACCTTATCGGTCTCGACGATACCACTTAGGCACATTTCGCAATGGAGAACCTCCAGAAAGTTCGGAGGAATATTTTAACATGAAGCATACACAAGTACATAACGTTATTGAGAGTTGTTTTGGCATACTTAAAATGCGGTTTAGTATACTTAGGAGTCCTTCTTACTACCCTATACGGACCCATGCTAGAATAGTCATGGCATGTTGTGTAGCACAATCTCATTCGCCGAGAGATGGACATTGATCCACTTGAGGTTCTGCTCGACCAAAATGAGAATGCCACCAATGAAGTTAATGAAGATGCTAATAATGGTGAAGAAGTTGAGTTTGTTTATTCAGTTGACACGTCAGATGAATGGACAACTTGGAGGGACACATTAGCCCATGAGATGTACGATGCTTGGAGAGAGGCAAACTGAACGACACTATTCCTATTTCGTACTTGTCTTGTATTCGAATTTTGCTTTGTTTTGAGTTTCATATTGAATTTTAATTTAATACAAACATTTTTTTTCCAGGCATGTGTTTGTTTTGAATTGTTAATATGAAACTTCATTTAAACTTGATAGTGTTGATGAATGTGATATAATAGCACTGTTATTATATGACATCTCTTCTCAAAATGCATGCGTCCATAAACTTGAGATTTGATTTTATTGCTTATGTGGTTTGTTTATATTTCAATAGCTATGGCACCTCCACGTAACAAGTCCAATGATGCTACCTCCCAGAAAGGAACTAGGAGGATATGGTCTGCAAGGGAGGAACAAGTGCTGATGAGTTGTTTTTTAGATATAAACAATCATACTCTGAAGCAAGATGAAAATTTCAAGACTGGTTATCTTAAGCAACTTGAAGTGGATATAAAAAAGAAAATCCCAGGTGTGGACTTAAACGCATACCCACACATCGAGTCCAAGGTGAAAGATTGGAAAAAAAATATCATGGTCTTATATCATCAATGGTGGGTCTCTCGGGATTTGGTTGGGGCAGCAATCACAACATGGTAATGAACAATGAAGCAATCACAACATGGTAACAAATGATGAAGATGATGTCTGGAATCACTATATAAAGGTATTATACTTTGTTACAACCAACAAATTCACATAACAAATATATGTCTAACTAATTCTTTTTTAATGTTCATAGAGAGATAAAAGTGTAGGAAGACTTAGAACGAAGTCCTTCCCGTTCTACCGTAACTGGTACAAAATAAGGGACAACGATAGGGCGACGGGATAGTTTACTGAGACTCCTAATGATGCTGCAAATAAATTACAACAAACTACTACTAATGTTCATGATTTAGATGCTCCTGAAGTGGGACTCGAGGAAATAGATGCTTCAGTATGTGTTACTCAAAATAAGTTATCCAAAAAATCTGGACGAGAGCCAAGGAAGCATAAAAGGGTGAATGAAGAAACAGGTAAGGAGTTGAACAAAAATCTGGAGAATGGTTCAAAAGCAATGGAACGAGTTGCAGATTCACTACAAGCAATGGTTGGTCGTTTCGGGCATGAGAAAGACCAAAGTAATAAGAGGGAGCAACTTGATGATCTACTTGAACCTCTTCAATTGCCTCTAACAAAACGTGTGGCCGTAGCATATCAATTGGCTTTGAAGCCTCACCTACTTGATGCCTTTCGTGGCTTTAAAAGTGATGAAACTCGCATGGAGATGGTGAAAATGATTCTTAAAAACAATAGTAACTAGATTTCAACTCCCCCCATGTTACGTTTAGGTTGGTGTCCTTTTTTGGATCATGTTGATTTTTTTATAGGATTATGTATGTTGACTCCACTTGATTATGTTGGTGGTGGTTTTTGGATTGAAGGCTGTTGGTACTTAGAATTGTACCAATTTTTTATATATAAGATTACAGTTGTATTGTTGGTATTTTATGAGAGGTGTTTTAGATTATTTTCTAGTAGCATGTTATTGTGAAAACGTATTTTCCAATTGCTTTGTTGAGATTCTAGGGCAAGTGGGTTTAAATTTTTTATTAATTTTTGTTACTGGGTGGTTGAGATTATGTGAGATGTGTAGCCCAATTGTTTTTCCTTTAAAAAAGGAGATATCAAGTTAAGAAACAAAAAAAAAAGATTAAAAATTTTTCTATCCTAATTGTTCATACTTTTTCAAGTTATACTTCTAACAATTTTGAAAAATATTCAATTTATGAATATGCTTGATGATCGTAAAGGGTTATTGTTGGAAAAAAAAAACTAACTCATATCCTAGTGCTACCAAACATCGGGATAGGATTAGAGCATCTAATCCTGGTTCTACCAAACATCATGTTATTATTTGAAAGTGGATTATTAATCCTAGTGCATAATAGTGAGGGCACTAATAGTACCATGATTAATAATAACGCTTATCCTAGTATGGCTAGCTACCAAACGGACCCTTAGTTTTTTGACCTCATTAGCACTTCTACTAGCAATAAACATATCATCCACATACAATAAAATAATAATAATGGAGCCATCATCAAGGCTTTTCACATACACATAACAATCATGCCCACACCTCTTGTAGCCAATACTAACCATATAAGAGTCAAACCTGGTGTACCACTATCACGGAGACCACTTTAGCCCATAAAGTGACTTCTTCAATTTACAAACCAAGTGCTCCTGTCCACGATGACTGAACTCACGTGGTTGCTCCATGAAGATGTGCTCTTCTAACTCACCATGTAGAAATGGAGTCTTCACATCAATCTGCTCCAACACCATATCATAGCGTGCAACAAGACCCAACACAATTTTGATCAAAGTATGTCTCACAATAGACGAAAATATTTCATTGTAATCTATCCCTTGTTGCTACGAGTACCCCTTTGCCACTAACCGTGCCTTGAACTTTTCCCTCTCTTTTTATGATACTACTTCCTTTGTTTTTAATACCCACTTACAACCAGTTGCACGCTTCCCCTTGGGAAGTTCCACTAACTCCCATATGTTATTCTTCTGAAGTGATTCTATTTCCTCCGCCATAGCAGTTACCCACCTATCTTTTTTTGGACTTTTTATTGCCTCCTGATAAGTATTAGGATCTCCACCACTAAGAACAAGAACATATGAAACCAAATCTTCAAACTCATATCAGTATTTGTTCTCTTGGGTCTTCCACTCGAAGTAGTTTCCTCTTTAGTTTCATGTGTAGTTACCTCGGGATCAGGAAGAGTGCGATTCATATTCACTTCTGTAACTCCACCTTAATGACGTACTCATTATCCTTTTCACTTTCTAGCACCTGTTTCTCATTTTCTTTATGAGTACACTTTAACAAGGATTTCTTATTGAAAACCACATCCCTGTTGTTCACCACCTTACTTGACTTGTGATCCCAAAGTCTATAACCCTTCACCCCTTTCGCGAAACCGAGAAAGATGCACTATTTTGACTTCGGGTCAAGCTTCGATCTTTCTTCACTAGGAATATGCACATAGGATGAACACGCGAATATCATAGTAGTCTACCTCAGAACCCATCCATACCTCTTTTGGAACTTTGCATTCTAGTGATGCCTTTGGTGATCTATTTATTAAAAAACAAGCCATACTCACTACATCAGCCAAAGAATTCTTTGCTAGCTTGCATTTAATCGTGGACAACGTGCCCTTTTTACAATAGATCTGTTCAACCTTTCTACCACACCATTTTGTTGTGGTGTCCTGCGTACTTTATAGTGCCTTTTGATTCCATGCTCAGTGCAAAACCTCTTGAACCCCTTATACGTGTAATTTGTACCGTTGCCACTTCTCAAACACTTAACTTTTTTGCCTGTTTGAATTTCCACTTCACCTTTCCACAATTTGAACTTCTTAAAAGTGCCATTCTTGTGCTTCATGAAGTAAACCTATAACTTATTCAAAAAGTCATCAATAAGTGTCACGAAGTATAAATGTCCACCCCTTGATGTTGTTCTCATTGGCCCCAATAGTCAAGTAGTCAAGGATTCCCTCTATTGTGTGCTTAGCCCTCTTAAATTGCACTTTGTTTTGCTTTCCAAGAACACAGTACTTGCAAAAATCAAGTTTGCAAGTTTCAACACCTTTCAACAGTTTTCTCTTATGAAGCTCCCTTGTACCCCTTTCCACCATGTGACCTAATCTCATCTGCCAAAGAGTAGTAGCCTCATTTATTTCAGTTTCAGATTCAACATACTTAACTCCACCTACACCAGTGCTATCAAGCAACCTATAGATGTTTTTAGATCCCCTCTCACCTATCATCACCGCCAATGCATCCTTACAAAAGCTCATCATACCATCTTTAGACCTATAACTACAACCGTTATAGTCTAAAACGCCTAATGAAATCAAAATTTTAGAGAATTTTGGGACATTTCGTACTTCACACAACGTTCTTACCACACCAACAAACATTTTAATTCATATAGTACCTAGAAATTTTACAAGATGCACTATTACCCATAATATCTACACTAGAATTAATTGACGTGTAGGTGTCAAACCAATCACGATTGGAAGTAAAATAAAATGAACATGCTAAATCCAGAATCCTGTAATCTACAAAGTGATCGATCTACTGTTGATGAGATAGAGAGCATATCTTCGTCCTCATCATCTGAACCATCCATTACTACATTAGCTGACTTTGACGAACCAACACCATCATTTGCCTTCTTCGGACAATCCTATCTCTTATTGGCCTCTGCCACTGATGCTACAACAACTCCCATTGCTCCCATAACAAATGCTGCTACTGCTTCAAAATATTGTATATCACCAAATTCAAAAACTCAGTCGTATTGGCATGGCAAGAAGGCTACAACTACCAAGTGCAAGACAATGAAGAAGTTGAGCTGCCTTTGACTGGTCCTTCTCAAAGTAGCCAAGCACCAATGACCCCTTCACCAAGTGGTACCTAATCAATAAGGCAATCACTAAAGGCTTAAAAGGCCTAGAAGAAATATGATATTTGATAACGTTTGACCAGTCTTTCTTTTGAACATGGTTATGATGTATATTTATGATGATGTCTCTGAACATTACTTTCGTTTGGTTGGTAATAGAAATGGTGTATAATCAAGACAATCACTAACTTATGATGTTTCTGATGTATGCTAGTGAAACATTAGTTTCTTTTGGTTAGTGATATAAATAAATGACAATTTCTTTTGGTTGGTGATAAAAATGAATGACAATTTCTTTTGGTTGGTGATAGAAATGAATGCCCAATTACTTTTAGTTGGCGATAGAAATGTATTACAAAAAATGAGGACAACAATATATAAACATAACATTGTATAGTTCTCAGCAATGACATTGCTATAAAACAGAGCAATACATTTCCATCAAAACAGAGCCATAAAACAAAAATGAAAACAAAGCAATACATTTCCATCAAAATAGAGTAATACATTTTCATTAAAATAGAGCAACACATTTCATAGTTAGACCAACAAAAGCAATACATTAACATTAACCTCACAATATCCATCATTGCACTAAAACTTCCTAAACTTCCTATTGCACTAGACAGAAACTTTTCATGTAACAATACATTACACTTAAACACTAAGGAAGCAACAAATTGTTGGAAACTGTTTTGCCTTTGACCATTGCAATTATTAGGCCAACAACCACTGTCCAAGTTGTGAACAGTACCCACAAATACCACCGTTCTCTCTTTTTTCCCTTACAAAATCCTTCTTCCAGTTTTACCTTTTTTTTCTTCACCTTTTCAATTTGGCCAACCACTTGATTGAATTGTATTTCCATTTTCTCAACTTTATGCTTTAGTTCCACTATTTGTGATCTCAACCGTCCACAAATGACCATTCTTTTTAGCAGTGTTCTAAAACTCCCCGCCTAACTTCACCTAGACCTCGCCTAGGCGCTAGGCCCCTCTCTACCGTCGTGACTTTCTTAGTCGCCGCCTAATCGATCAAGTCGGCATCTACGTCAAACCTCGCCGATCTTAATTTATTTTTGTAGCTTTGATTTTGTGGCATGCGGTGACCACAGAAGGAAGGGGGGCAAACTGGAGAAGGACAGAGGAGTGGTAATGGTGATGCAGAGTGGGAGGTAATGGGGGGCAAACTGGAGTAATTTTTTTTTTTTAGCTCTAAAATTGGCTGGTTTATTGCTTTGAGGTTGTTGAGAATTGGAATTAATGGTAGGTTTGTATATTTTTGTTCATTTTACAAATATAGACAAGTGTTTGATAAAATGACAGACATAAAAAAATTACATTTTTATTCAATGTGTTTAATCTTTGATGTAAATTATCAAAAAAATGGTAATTATGTCTTAATTCTAGGCCCCACCTAGGCCCCGATTACTCCCCGACTAGTCCCCTAGGCGCTAGGCGCTAGTGTGCCGCCTAGCGGCCGCCTAACGATTTTTAGAGCCTTGCTTTTTAGTGCAGAGTCAATCCAAGTGAAAAAATTATAGTGCTTACCTTGATCCTAAGATTCACAAACAAATCTACTATCTACTATTTTTTTTCTACTATAAAAGTCTAGGTTGTTTCTTACAACTTAATGTATGAACAAAACTAACCATACACTTAATAAACATCCACAATAGAATTAAGGTTAAACAAGTAAAATTAATTTATCATAGGTAGAAAATAATATATAGAAATAAATAACCCTATATTTAATAAACTATTCACTATTAATTATTGCTAAACAAAAAATTTGCATGGGCTAATCAATTATTTGAAGGATGAAATTGAATTTAGTCCCTCAACTTATACCTAACTTTAAATTAGATCATACTTTTATTAATTATATTCATTTTGTCTCATATGTTGATTTTTTTGTCATATTCCCTCTTTGTGTCATTACCATTACAAATGTCATACAATATTTTTTAATATCACGAAAATACACTTACTCAGTTAATAGAAAAAATAATATGATTTACCTTTTTAAATTTGTTTAACATTTGTTACGGTAAAAATTTGACTACGACAAGCAACCTTAAAAGACTATCATATTGGTCCCTAAATTATAGATCTTACTAACAAATCTCTATTCAGTTAACTAAATAACTTTTGTTATGACCATATTTCTCTTTCTATATAAGTGTGAGTGTTTTTTTACGTACAAATTAGTGTATAGGCAACAATAAAGATAATCAACCTTAAATCTTGTTTTAAAAAAACAAAATATATAGACAAAATTAACCATACACCTAATAAACATCTACAATAGAATTAAGGTTAAACAAGTAAAATTCGTCATAAGTAAAAAATAACGTATAGACATAAATAACCCTAGATTTAATAAACTATTCACCATTAATTATTGCTAAACAAATAAATTTGCATGAGCTAATCAATTCTTTGAAAGATGAAATTGAATTTGGTCCCTCAACTTATGCCTAACTTTAAATTAGATCATACCTTTTTTAATTATATTCATTTTGTCTCATATGTTGATTTTTTTTTGTCATATTCCCTCTTCGTGTCATTACGATTACAAATGTCATACAATATATTTGAATATCACAAAAATACACTTACTCAGTTAAGAGAAAAAATAATATGATTTACCTTTTTAAATGTGTTTAACATTTGCTATGGAAAATTTTTGACTACGACGAGCAACCTTAAAAGACTATCATATTGGTCTCTAAGTTATAAATCTTACTAACAAATCTTTATTCAGTTAACTAAATAACTTTTGTTATGACCATATTTCTCTTTCTATATAAAAGTGTGAGTGTTTTCTTATGTACAAATTAGTGTATAGGCAATAATAAAGATAATCAACCTTAAATCTTGTTTAAAAAATAACAAGAAATTTTTAAGGTGATCAACCATAGATTTTGATGTAATGTTTCTAAAATACTTAAAATTTGTTATGGAGAAATTTAGGTAGACATTACTAGAGGTGTATGAATTTTTTTAAACTACTGTAATAGATTTGTTGGTGTGTGTCGAGATATGAAACAAATCGGTGGCGAGTTTACTAATTATCAGTGAACAAACCAAGAGAAATGAGTGTTTTTTTAAAAAGAGCTATTGTTTAAGATGATGAAGAAAACAATGAAAAACACATTTTATGAATATGTGCATTTTGTCGGAGAAGAAAACAAAAATTTACAGTTTTCTACCTTTAATATTTGAATGTTACAAGTAACTCTAAAGACTAACATATTGGTACCTAACAAATACATCCAATCAGTTAATTAGGATTTTCACGATCCTTTAAATATTGACATTTTCAAATAAACTCTAAAATGTTGAGAAATGTATAGAACTATATATATATATATATATACATATATTAACGTTGAAGTAAGTATATTGTCTTCGAATTAACCACTACTAATAATATTTATTCATTTCTTTTGTTTCCCTTTGTATGATTTATTACCATATCTAATATATTACATAAATTGCAGAGCTGGGGGAGAGAGAGAGAGAGAAGAAGAAGTTTGAGAGATAGATAAAAGATGAATTATATTTTCTTAGAAACTACAACAATTGTGAGTGTGTGTAATAAGTATATTAACCTTACATCTTGAGATTATGTTTTCAATATATTTCAAAATTGTTATGATGAAATTGTTGCAGATATTACTAAAGTTATATGTATTTATTTAACTATAATAACATATTTGTTAGTGCGTATAGAGATACTTAGGAAATCATTGACGTGCTTAGTAATTATCAGTGAATAAAGTTAAAAAGAAATGAGTTACGAAAAGAAGCTATACTTTCAAGATAATGACGGAAAAAATGAAAAATACAGTATTTGTTGAAGAAGATAGCTAAAGTTTACAGTTTATTGCATTGAATATTTTGACTATTACAAGTAGCCTTAAAATGAACATATTGATACCTAACAAACCACTAATCAGTTAACTAAATAATTGTTGTTAGGATTTTTACTATCCTTTCCTTGCAGAAAATTTTGAATAGACCATCATATGTTAAGAAATGTACAAAAACCCATAGATACATATTAATGTTAAAGTAAGTATATTATCTTTGATTATTTTATTTCTTAATATGAATATATAACTTTTTTAAAAATAAATAGAAAATGTAATATTAATCAATTATCTTCAAATTAACCATATTATGAATATTTATATTTTTCGAAGTAAGGTCACGTAATTTGAAAATGAGATTTCAGTTTTGTTTTAAGTTTGTATAAAAATAAATAAATAAATATAATGAATGAAATTTCTTTAATTATTAGATTTTGAAAGCTTTAATTCTATTTATCCTCCTACTAGGTACGATAATACACTATTAAAAAAAGGGAGGGTCTATTTTCACTATAATTTTTACTTATCTAATACTTTACTATTTATTGCATCAATAAAACACATGTTTTGACAAAATTACCCCTTAATTATTTGCATTTGTTAAGTTATCTAACAATGTTACCTACATAATTTTCTAAGTAAAAAATATCAAATGATATTTGGTTACCGTCCACATAAACAACACAATTATTTATTTTTTATTTTTTCCTAAATGTTATATCCATAAAATTCATGGCTAGAGTCATGTTACATAATAAAAAACTAATAAAAAAATATTTTTTATCAACCAAATATTAAGAAAACGTGGGATTGTTATTTACTGAAATAAAAAAAATAAGAATTAGATGAATTACAAGTTATAATTGTAAAAATAATTATCCAATAGTAAATCATATTTTGATACCATATAGTAAAGCTTTGTACATTTTGCCTACCATAACAATTGATTGTAAATATTAACTATGAATACCAACCATATTATTATTATTGAATTTATGTTAATAAAAAATAAAGTTTAAATCAAATTAATATTTTATTACATTAACGAAGTATCACATAATCCCTTCGTTTTTAAATAATTTTCTTCTTTTTTTTTGTTCTAAAATAATTATCTTATTTCATAACTTTCCTTTTAAAAAAACACTTTTACCACTTTACCCTTACCTTTTATACCTACTTCAATTATAGCCACATACAGAAGGGCAATAAAGAAAAAAAAATCACACATTACACCAATATTTACAATACAGTCAATTACTTTTTTCTTAACGATGTGTCTGGTTAAAAGAGATAATAATTTAAAAACAAATGAATTATAATTTAGAAATAACAAATATATTGCTCAACTTCAAATAACAAGTAATTAATTAATAAGCAGTTTTGTCCAAGCCTACATAAGTTAAAAGTAATAACTAATAATGTGGTAGATAAGGAAAAATTGTAGTGGAAATAACATTTCACTAAAAAATCATTAACAACACGTGCAACATGCGTTTAACACACGTGCACTTGACTAGTATAATTAAAAATCAATTAACATCTAAATATAATTAAAAAGAAAAACTAATCTTATAGTTTGGACATCCAATGAACCTTCTACTTGGTTCTCATCATTTCAAGATGTCCACATAGGTGCTCTAACACCACAATACCATATCCTATTGAAATTGTAATAATTTGATTCGAGTATTTTGTCTTAAAAAATTGGAGGTTCCATTATGCAATTAAGAAAAACAAAGACATGAAACCCTAGTTTTTTCAATGAATAATTGAATCTCTGTCGATTTTTTCAAAGGTACAAACGAACTAGAAACTCGTAAATTCAGAAAAGGGTAAAACTTGTTTTGAATTGAAACTCTCAAATCGCTATCGTGAAGAACCCTATCTTTTTCGAACAAAGAATACTAAAACAAACATAACTAACTCAACAATCTTCAAGTAAACGCAGAAACACTTGAATCTTCATTTCACAACTTTTTCGAATTGAAGTGAGGAAGAACCCTAATTTCTTCCTTTGCGCATTTGGGTTTCCATCGGTTGAGGAAAATGAATTTTCCCACAAAATCCCGTCATATATTGTCCACAAGGGAAATTAATGTTTTAAAAAAAAGAAATGGTCTATGCAAGTCGGAAATAACCCCAGTTAGTCAAACTCAACAAGCCCGTTAAAAAAATAAATGACCCGTTAATGACAAGGAATACAACGTACCAACTTATTTAGTATATTTGTCTATTTATGTATTATAAAAAGTGATTGGTCAAATCGATTACCTACCAATAATATGATGATCAAAAAAATAATTTTTCCAATTTTTATTTACCGACGGGCCGATGGTATAAAATCTTTTTTTATAAAAACAACTTTAGTAACATGACACATGCCAATCACAATTTTTGTCTTGATTTTCTTATATTTGATTGGTCATGTGTGTCGTGTTTCAAAGGTCACTTGTGTAAAAATAAGTATACACCACTTCATATATATATATATATATATATATATATATATATGCCACATACGCCATACAAATTATATGAAAACCTGGCTGTCCATGTAGATAATAAACTAAATAAACATTAGACACTTTTTACGCTAATTATCATACAAAGTAATACACTCTCGCTATTAAGTTATTAAAATTTAGACTCCATGCATCTCATCCATATTTATACACATCGGTATATACACACTCCAACACCACTTCCCACAATCGTTTTCATTTTATTTATTTATTATTATTTTTTTGTTATGACACTAGCAATCGACATTGTTCATCAAGAAGCTGCGATGGTTTCGGTGGTGCCGGAAACCTCAGAGATAGCCACCATGGGTAGTGGCGAGTGGATATTAGGGTGGGGGTGGTGGTGATGACGATATTCCGATTTCAATGATGAGAGCTTCTCTTTTCTCTCGTCAGAGATAGCCACCATGGGTAGTGGCGAGTGGATGTTAGGGTGGGGGTGGTGGTGATGACGATATTCCGATTTCAATGATGAGAGCTTCTCTTTTCTCTCCTCTTGCTTAATCTTTTGTTCCCTACACTCTACACTACAGAATGCGGTATCACCCCTACACAAATTTAAGACAAATAGCATTGATTAGAAATAAAATTAAATCAATATATTTCAGAAAAATGATCTCTTAGAAATTTTAAGATGTTGAGAGTTATCTAATAAAATTCATGTGTAACCAAAGACCTATCACTAAAAGTAAGAATACAATAACAGTATATAAATGGTAGCAATGAGTCATAGATATCCACACAAAAAAAAAAGGAAAATTATAACAATTATTTTCATAACGAAGAAAAAAGAAAAGATGAACTCCTATTTTAAAACAAAGGAAAAACTCATTTTGATCCATAACTAGCAGAAGGATTGATATTTTTACACTAAATTAATTAACCTTGGAAAGTGTTCAACAACATCCCATCAATACTTTTAACTTGTTTTCAGCATCTCCAATTTGACACGATCTTCCTACATATCTTTTTTGTTGGGTCCTACAGTTACTTAGAACTGACAAAAAAATCCAATCAATGGGTCGGGACGGACCATATTTTGACAGGCCGGACTTCAGATATTGCCGATCCAAAAAATATCGGGTCTTTTTGGCCCAAGCCAACATGCCCATGGATCATCCGGGCCGGATAAAAGAAACCCAAGCTTTTTTCGATTTGAACCACGGGCCCAACTCAATCAAATTTAATTTTTTAAAATTATTTCTAGTATACTCTATGAAAATAAATACAACAAGGACAAACTTTCAGACTCGACAGTTATGAGGTAATTGACTATTAGTATACTATATACAAATACATTCTATAAATGTTTTCATCTTGGAAAAATGATTCGACCACCATTAGTATCGATTCAATTGACCTAGATGTGACATACCAAAAAGAAGAGTCTTTTTAGTTAGAAATAATCACATGGCTAGATCCAAACCCAAGGCGCACACGGTGCGAACCCTTTCATTTGAAACAATCAACCTAAGTGACCATTTGTTTAGATAGTTAAACTCATGTGAGTCGAACACTCAGATCTTGATGACGGAAGCCTTTATAAGCGGCCTAGCTTTTTTTACCTTGTTGAACTAATCCACACGAAAAAGAGATTCGTTTTGATTTCTCAAGAAAGTGGTCGTTCAGGTTTACATTCACATGATTAGATTCACTTAACTGTAAATTGTTAAGTAATCAACTCTGAAGTGGTGCTATACGATTTGTCGATGCTGCATTGTCGCATTGACCTTTTCGTTTATGATTGATTTTATTACTTTATGTTTATGGTGCTAGACTTTGAATTGTAAATTTTATTACTTTATGTTTATGGTTGTCATTAGTTGATTTCATTTCAGGCCGGGCTAGCATTTTAACC
>JABEVN020003223.1:0-19000 GCA_013146195.2 Codonopsis lanceolata | reverse complement strand
GAGTCACATACACATAAACATTACACATTATATCAATATTAATAATAAAGTTGATTATTTTTTCTTCATCCATGGGTTAAGTCGACATTGACATAACAATAATTTTAGAACAGACTTACTCCCTTTATTTCTAACAAAAATTCCACTATTTTATTTTACGATGTTTGTCTTAAGCGGTCCAATATCTTCATGGTGACGATTCTTGCGATGTTCGACTCCATCTATCAATCTATCATCCGGTTTGCTTTCGTCTCGTCTCTCTCTCTCTCTCTCTCTCTCTCTCTCTATATATATATATATATATATATATATATATATATATCTCACCTCTCTCCCAAACACACATGCGATGTTGGGCCGGTCTTTACATAAGGCCAAGGTCTCGGGCCCCCAAAAATTCCCAACATTTTAGTGTCCCCTCAAATCCCCAAAACACACCTACTATCTTTTATTTAATTTTGGTAAAATTGCGGGTCGGTCTATTTTTAAAGTTTATAACCCCTTTAGTCCAATTTTTTAAATCGGAAAAAACACTTTTGAAGGTGAAATAACCGCGATACCCTTAATGAGCTCGAGGCAGCTACGTTTTGTATCGATGTTAAAAAATATCGGGTTAAATTTATGAACCGCGATTCAAAAATAAACTAGGAAATTAAACTTTGAACCGCTGTGCAAAAATTAATGCGATGAAATTTATGAACCGCATTTCAAAAATAGGCTTGTAAATTAAACTTTGAACCACGGTGCAAAAATTAATGGAATTTATGAACCGCGATTCAAAAATAAACTAGAAATTAAACTTTGAACCGCATAGACAAAATTAAACTTTTAAGCTGCGATGCAAAAATATTATCTAATTTATTTTTGCACCACGATACAAAAGAATAAATAACCAGTTTATGTCCTTCACCTTCTTCTTCCATCTCCTCTATCATAAGTTTTCTTCTTCCTCCTCCTTCTCCGCGCCGCTGATTGAAAAATCCTTTAACCCAGCACAGATCCATTATAGTTTCGTATTTCATCAATCAAAACATGAAACACATTATGTGCTTATTTAGAACCAATAATCCTCTCAAGTACATCATCTTCAATTGCATTGAAAATATAATCGACTGCTTCAGCAAACTTGATTTTCTCCTTGATTTGCATTCTCAGCATGTTTCTTATCTACATTTTTTTTTGAATCACAGACCACCATTGAAGGTTTGAAATTTCAAATCAAGAGGCAACGAATTATTTACAAGAGATTTCAACCCGAAATTCGTTCTTCATTTGGTTTAATTCTTTCAACGTATCTTTTGAGATAATTGTTGTAATTTCTTTGATTGATTAATCTTGTATATTGTGGAATTGGTTTATGCTTAATTTATTTATGGAATGCAATTATTTTTCTATGTCAAATGTAGTAATTTAATTTATTCTATCTCTTTATTTAATATATATTCATGTTTGGTTATTATTTTGTGGGTTTAATGCTTTTAATTAATTTGTCATTAATTAAATGATTTCAGAAATATTTAGTATCCGCGATAGCTACCTTTATATTTCAGACCAATCAATTTAATAGTTGATATTTTTGTGACACACATCGATAGCCATTGTAAGACTCGGTTTGACACACGATCGAACCACCTTAACCATTCGCAAGATCGGGGAAATTAAGGTTGACCGTAAGATGCGAGAGCCCGTAGTTAACCAATTTTGTTGTCTCGACTACCGACATGATTTGTAAAAAATTATAGAGAATTTTGTTTTGCGAAGCATTACTCATATGCTTGGTTATTATTGTGTGTTCTTAATGTTTTTAATGGCGTAGCGAGCCATTAGATGATCACTAGAATTATAGGATAAGATGCGAGAGCCCGTCCTATTAATTCCAAAAATCACAATAATTGTTTGCGTTACGTGAGACCGAGATGAGATCGTGCGTAGATAGTCATTGGGTTCTTGCTTTGACATGTGACTATTTTCTCCTATGTTATAAGACGCGAGGTCCGTAGCTAGGAGTTGTAGCTAGATTTGTTATACGTTGCGAGAACCCTTAGTGAATAAAATTGTGTGCCCGACTACCAAGACTTGAGTTTTAAAAAATGATTAAATTAAACACTGGCTAAACTAGAAATATTGCACTCCTATTTTTTTTATTTTGATTTGTTGTTGCCAAATCACCTTCGCGTTAATTTAGATTTAATTGCGTTCTTAGATTTTTTTTTAATTTTAGATTTTAATTCATTTCTTTTTCGCTCAAATATAATTAGTTAGCCTAATTTGATATTTAGTTCGAGTGAGAATTACGTACGTTCTCTGTGGGATCGATATCCGTACTTAGGTATACTTTATTACTTGATACGACCAGGTATTCTTATATGAGTTACGTTTTGCACACATCAAGGAGAGATTCAACTCTTGATTGGTTCCTTTTCACGACGGTGGCGTTGTGGGAGGAAGTTTAGGGTTCTTGGAAGTTTGGTGGTTTTAGGTTTTAAAAGCGAGGCTTGTGGTGTGTTTTTGGATCTGAGATTGGGGTTGTTGTTTAGATCTGGGTTAGTGGCGCGGCTGATGGATTTACAAGGATAGAAGATGATGGATCTAAGGTGTGTGACTAGAGGCGGCAATTTGGTAAGAGGTGACGTTTTGTTGGGAGGCGATCAGAGGGTGTTTGGCCTGATATGGAGGCGGAAGATAGGTTGGCGGCGACTGTGTGGGGGAGGAAGGTTTAATTCAGCGGAAGTTAGGTTGTTGGAAGATCGGTATGAGTCAGAGCTTCCCATGCCTTGCAGGTGGTGGCGGCCTGTTGGATCTTGGGGACCAGGGGAGCAGACAGGAGGCCGATAAGGGCACCAAACAAGGCTTGTCCTCCCGAATCCAGGGTTGGTATTGCGGGTTGGGGGTGGGAAAACATTCTTGGATGTTTAAGCATCTTTGGCGAGGACGGTGGGGGACGAACATGGGTGTGAACCATCCACGAATTTGTAGAGGTCATAATTGCCTCAACTTGGAGTTTCCAAGCTATGTAGTTGGTATAGTTTTTTCATTAATATGGTAAACATATATATATATGAATACAATACTTGGTACACAAGTTTAACCTATAGAATTTAAATGCAAAAGGAATTAGGAAATATAAATACAAATAAATTAGAAAATAATAAACTAAAGATAATTATAATATATTACAAATATAATATATTTTTTTATACTATGCACATGGTTGATGGCCATGCTCATGAGTCATGATGCATATTTGTTTAATAACTCAAAAAGAATTGTTCGACTTTGGAGGTGTGTTTGTGATTTATTTAAGTGGGAAACCAAAAAGTTGCAAAAGTTCCTTTGATTTAAGGCACTAAGACAAATAATGGAAATTTCCTTTACAAAAGTTGCAAAAGTTCCTTTGATTTAAGACAAATAATGGAAAACACATTGTTTGTGTTTTAAATATTTTTGTACTTATAACAAGCTCCAATAATATTAATATATTCTCTTAATAATTAAAATTTTTAAATGTGAACTCTTTGGGTGGAACGGAAGGAGTGGTAATTTCATAGTCATGATCATGCCATATTTTTAAATGGATTGATATATCAGCAAACTTTTCTATGTTTCTTTTTTTGCTCCAAATCATATGTTTTGAAATATGTTAATTTTAACATTTAACGATTCGATTTGATCATAATCGTGAACTCCACTAGTAAGTTTAGAGGTTTCGTATCTATAAACTTGGTTATATTGAGTTTGTAGAAGTTTGAGACATTGTACTTGGGTATGGATTTAATGTTTTATATGAAATTGAAATTGAAAAATGTTAATACAAAATAAGTTATATTGTAGCTTTTTAGCCAATTCTCTTTACAATATTTAAATTATATTCAACGAATGAGTGTTAATAATTGAATGAGTATGATTCAGTAAGATAAAATGTATTATAGTAATTAATTAAAAAAATTTATTAAGGTAATATATCTTTCCTTCTTATTTTTATGTTTATATTTTATTCATTCTTTCGTTTTTTTTTCTCTACATAAAATATCTTTTTTAATCCCTAAAAGACATTCGCTATCAACGTCCAATAAGGATCTTCCAATATTGTAAAAAAAACCTTAGAAATTGCATCTCCATTCAAAGTAGAATGAAACAATAAAATAGGTGAGTGTTGGATTTAACGACACAAAAACAATGGAGTAATGATGTTTGAATAATTCCTATAGGGAGTGAACAAATGATGAAGCATTATGCAAAATGTCGACCATGAAGAAAATCTTAGGTGCCGTTCGAGTACCAAACAAGTCCTTATATTTAATATTTATCCGTTGTTGGAAGCTTATCTACTTACTTTATGAAAGATAACTTAACTTATAACACCACTTGCTACAAGTAAACCAATTAACGTTGGCCCAATATTCCACAATGAATTAGTTTTGTCTATAGCAAATAAACAAATCACCCCTTCCCCACCCAGCAAATCCAAAAAAAAATAAAAGAAAATAACTTTTATAAAGTTATGGCTTTCAAAAAAATATATAATGAAAGATATTTACTTATTTATTTTCAAAAATTGCAAAATACCAGATATTTATCAATTCAATAATAATGAAATTGACATTAAAATATGAAAAGAAAGGAAGAATTTTACTAAGTAGAATTGATCATTAAGTCTGTGTATTATAAATTGAGAAGAAAGGGAATTTATATACTAGTCTAAAAACCAGAGGCATAACTGAAGAAGAATCCGTATTAATCAATTGCTAAACTACCACTAACTGACTTTTAAAAGATTTTACACAAAAGCCCTTTAGCATTAACTATACTACTTCCAGCTACTGAAACTCTCCAACTTAACTACACTGCAGAACCTCTTCCATTTTGAACTTGATTCCCCATATTAAGCCTTAGCTTGAACTTGTTCACCTGTCTTGAAATTATTCGGCCTCTTTGAAACACCATCATTGTTAATAAAATAAATTAAACTATGACTTTTTTTTGGGGTAGAGAAAGTAATTAGTTTTAACAACTTTTAAATTAAATGTAATCTAAAAATAAACTCAAATACTTTTTTCTCTATTCTCTCTCATTCTGCCTTCTTCCTTACTATCCTCTTTATCCCCCCATACATACCCAACAATCTCCCCCTTCCCCACCCAGCCACCAATTTTGACCAATCTCTTTCTCTCTCTCTCTATCTATCTCTATCTGTCTCTCACTTTCTCTCTCTTTCTCTCACATACACAAAAGGGGAAGATGACTCGTGTAGTGAGGGGCGCGGTGTTGTGTGGAAACATGTGACGAAAAAATGTGGTGAATCCTCACATGAAGGGCTCCCATCCCCGGGAAAGTGCCCAGCTTCTCTGGATCAATCTTTGTTGGCTGGTTTTCTTTGTCCGCTATCCTTCATCCTATCTGTCTTGTCCGGGCTGGTAAGGAAGGGGGTGACTGGGTGAGATTAAGTAGAATCAATTAAAGTGGATGTTTCAGGAGCGAAGCCACTCGAATGAGTGTGAGAGGAGCGAATCCGTGAAGATCGATTCTAATCTCGATATGGGGAGACCTTTCAACGTTAGCTTTTGTAAGCCTGAGCAAACAAAGGTTGTAGTAGGGACTTCACATAACACTTTCAATTCCTAACCGGCGAGATCGTGGTGGAAGCTTGTTAAGCTTTGAAAATGGTGATCCGTAACGCCTTCTTCTGAATCCTAACATCGTTACCATCGTCTCTAACCTACTGCCTCCCCCAATCCCGTCTGTATTATTCTCACAATTCAATTGATGTGCCCGGCCCAAGCCAGGTCACGAGTAAAGCACGAGCGACCATCACGTGTCAGTCACAGGGTCAGACCGCGTGGGACCTACCAGGTCTGGTGGGCAGAGCTAGCAAGATGTCAAGCAATAAGTAGTATAGCTCCTGTCTAAATCTGGTCGGGCACATGCCTTACTTACCCGACTAGGGGCCATGCCCGGGGACCACACTCACAGCGGACAAAGAATCAAACTCATTCCGTCCAAACTTGGTCGGGCGCTGGCCTTGCCTGCCCGACCAGGGCCACGTCCGGGATCTACACTTGTCTATAACCAGTCTACACCATATAGTCAGACAGTGCTTTGCTCGCCCAAGCACGTATCGAGCAGGGAGCCAAGGAAACTTTCTCTCCAAGACAAGTCAAAGGTTTTCTTATCCGAGCAGGACACCTACCATATCTGCTCCTTCATTCATGCGGGCAGCTGCCTATCAAGCCTAAAATCTAGGGATTCTCTCCTAATCCCACAAGATAACCAAGGCAGTGAATTCTAGACGGATTCAATGACAACGGGGGCCTATAAATACCCCTTCATACGTCCTATTCAAGGTACACACTCTTTTTTGAGCCTAGAACCTCTGTCGAATTGCTTTTTGACTCTCTCACACGATATTTACTCTAATGCCAAAGTGGTTTCGTGAGACAAAGTCTTGCACTCTCACTAAGTTGTTTTCGTGGTCTTAATCAGGTTCAAAGAAGTAGATCAAGCTCAGATATCCTACCCATCATACGGACGTCCCAAGCTGCATTTTTACCAGATCATCAATCGATTCTCTCGATTCGGTGTTGATTAATCTTGATTTCTTGTAATGGATTTGTAGCATGAAGTCATGAAATTAATTGTCCTCTCTCTCTTAAAATTCAAGACTTTATGTCTCTATACTTTCTCTCACATAAAGTTGATAAATCTTTTTGCTCTATCTCTCTAAACTAAGTTTCTCTCAAATAGAGAGAGAGAGGCAAGGTGAGGGAGGTAAAAATTGGTGGCCGGGAGGAAAAGGGAGAGTATACTATGAACAAAACGTGGGGAAGAAGACAAAGAAAAGAAAGTATATATTTTTGTTTATTTTTGGATTAAAATAAAAAAAAAAGGTTAAGAGAGAGAAAAGGAAATTAATGGATAAATAATATTATATATCAGGGAATGATATTATTCCTTCCCGTCATAATTATTCAACCTAGGTATTACACAGCTTCAAGTAAGGACAAGTTTGTTATTTTAAATTTTTTAAAACTATTTTGGTATTACACAGCTTCAAGTAAGGACAAGTTTGTTATTTTAAATTTTTTAAAACTATTTTGGTAAAGATAACGGTATAAGGGACTAAAATATCAGCTAAAGTGAAGTCTACAAACCAATATAGGAAATGAAAAATCATATATAACCTTTATAGGAGGAAAGATGAAGTTCAGAGACCAAAATATATATTAATCATAATTTTTATAACATTTTATCTTGACCATCTACTTGTGTTGAAAGTATATTGTTTGTGTTTTAAATATTTTTGTACTTATAACAAACTCAAATGATATTAATATATCTCCTTAATAATTAGACTTTTCAAATATAGATTTTTTGGGTGAAACAAACATATTATTAATTTCATGGTCATGATCATGCCATATTTTTAAATGGATTGATATATTTTGTCTATATATGTTTTGTCTCCAACGGAAAGCTCAAGTGGAAGGAATTGATATTGTTATGAGTAAGATCCACCATGGTTTTTATAAGCACTAAACATGAAGGCTTCCTTTCCCTTCTGCTTAACTTGATGAGAGTTCTCTCCTTGGCCGCGCGAGCTGTGAGTGGGTTTTATAATTTTAAGCTAAAATCAATTATTCCATCTCCGTTGATTTGTGGGTTTGACTCGAGGTTTATTATATAAGGTTTTTGATATATTTTATTGGCAGATATTATTATGTTTTGAGGTAAGGAAAATTATACAGTACTAATTATGTGTCAATTTAATTACGTGATTATCCCTATAATACTTCTGTTTGATTGGTACTCTTCTCTATTGAAACATGCTTATTGTTATCGATAAACTTTTGATATTCGTTTGACTTTGAAATAATTACATATTAATAATCAGTGTGTTTTATTGAGGAACTGTTATTTTAAATCATTTGGTCAGTGATTTGATTATTTGGAATTGTTTAGTGATACTGATCAGTGGAACAACCATGAACAATCTGGATACTATTATTGGGACTCATGTGATTGAGTGCCCGTGTGTATTTTACTCGTTATGAATAATCTCACTCTGGCCTAAACTAATTAACATACTGAATTGTCACTTGTGATCAGTTGTTATTTGAATAACACTCAGTATCGTTCTTTGAGTTAATAATCTTTGGTCCATGTTTTTATATTCAAGGACTTGGTAATTGGTATTTGAATCACATGTGTTGTTCTATTATATAGTGCTGTATACCCCCTTTCTTAATGGGCTCACAAGCTCACCCCCTACAGTTTCTGATTGTTCAGTTGAGATTTGATCGAAGATTGGATAACAGCTATGTGCTCGAGGTTTATCGGAGCGCTCGGTTTGATATTTAAAATATTTATGTATTTTATTTGGGCTTTACTAAAATTGTAATAAAAATATGTTTGTATTAAACATTGATATTTTTGAGATAAATACAACTCCCTCGGTCCCTCCGTCCCAAAATTATCGTCCTCATTTCTTTTTTCGTTCGTCCTAAAATAACTGTCCAGTTTAAAACTTACCTTTTTATAACATCACTTTTACCAATTTACCCTTACTTTTTCACCCTACTTTAATTATGGGCCACATATATATGGGCTTTAACGGAAACTACACATTAAACCAATATAAATAATCAAGTCAATAGTTTTTTCTTAAACTGTGCGCCGAGTCAACTAGGACGATTATTTAGGGACGGAGGGAGTAGTTATTTACATATTCCGCTGCAAGTTACGTGTGTTTATTTGAAGTTGTTTTGGATTGAGTTTTTGGAACACCCGACGGACCCGGTCCCGTTTGGTCACATAATCGGCACAAATACGATTCAGTAAGAAAAAATGTATATAGAAATTAATTTAAGGGAAAAAATATGGTCAGTCCCTTTTTTAAAAGTTTCTAACCCCAAAAGTCTACCGTTCTTTTTTTTAACCGAAAAAAAAACCACTTTAAAATATTATTCCAAAAATGTCATCGTCTTCTTCAACATACAGCTCCAGCAACACACTTTGAATTCAAAAATCACGATTGTACACAACGAAACATGGATCGACTTGCCCGGTCAGGTTAAGGGGGCAGCGCCCCTTCGTGGGGGTTCGGAGGCAATGCTCCCGAAACCTAAACGAGTTTTTTGATTCATGAAATACGAAACTATAATAAATCTGTGTTGGATTAAAAGATTTTTCAGTTGAGACGAAGGCGGAGAAGGAGAAGGAAGAAGAAGACTTACGACGAAGGATATTGAAGAAGAAGGTGGATGACGTAAACTGGTTCTTTATGCTTTGGTACCGCGATTCATAAATTTCATTGCATTATTTTTGCACCGCGGTTTAAAAGTTTAATTTCCTAGTTTATTTTTGTACCACAATTCATAAATTTCATTGCATTATTTTTTCACCGTACTTCAAAATTTAATTTCCTAATCTATTTTTTCACCGTGATTCATAAATTTCATTGCATTATTTTTGCACTGTGGTTCAAAGTTTAATTTCCTAATCTATTTTTGCACCGCGATTCATAAATTTCATTATATTATTTTTTGCACCATGATTCAAAGTTTAATTTATTAATCACTTTTTTACCGCGATTCATAAAGTTTAATTGTACCGCGGTGCAAAAATAATGACCCACGTAACGCACATACAGTTCATTAAGGATATCGTAGTTATTTTGCCACAAAAAAATAATTTTTTTCCGATAAAAAAAATATATATACTATAGCGATTAAATACTTATCGTGCATGTACACAACGCAGCGACTAGCGAGCCATCTAGCCAAAAAGAAGAAGCTCAGCTCAGTCAATCCGCCTCCTGGCCTCCAGGCTTTATTTTTACAAGTAATTTTGCAACAAACCTTACAATTTACAAACCCAGTCTGTTCATCTTTCAATTCATAAATTCATTCTTTCTGATTTTCTTCCAATCTTCTTCCATTTTTCTCTAAGTCTCTACTAGAAGTGGCCCAACTCCACTCCACATTCTCCACACTCCTCCAGACTCTGACTCCATCGACGGTAAGTTTCTAAGTTTTTTACTTTTCTTCCCTTTTTTTCATAATTTCATAGTTTTTTTTATTTCTTTTATTGGCCCCAGCTTATTAATTGCCTGATTATTAATTAATTATTAATTTTGTTTTAAGTATGTGAATCACATATTAGACTACCTGTGACTGTGAATCATTTGCCCCAATTTTTTTAAAAATTCTTTTTCCGTTTTTTGACTTTTTGATTTGTTGGTATTTTGATAATTGATTGAAATTTTTGAGCATTTAAGTATGTGAATGAGTGAGAGTGACTTGTTGGTATTTGGTAGTATTCTAATTGAAATTTGATTATTTGAACATATATTATAATTCTAAAATAGAGAAATTAAGATTAATCATTATTAGTTGCAATGAAATATTTTTTTTATTATCTTTTATATTTGTTTCATTGTTTCTTTAGTTATTCAAAAAATAAATTTTTTTTTTTTTGCTACATAGGATGACCCAGTTCAAGATGATTGGTGCCCCAATTTCATAGGACCGGCCCTGCCCATGAATATTCAGATCAGGTCATTTAATGATTTGATTTGATTTGATCCTAAGAGCAGGAACACGAAGGATCAAACACCAAATCGAACTAAATCTTAGCTTACAATGGTGAATATAAAGTGTACATAATCTAATTTTTATTTGATTTGATTTGATTCGGATCCGTATATACTACAAATCAAAACTAAATAAAAAAAAATCAAACCAACCAGTCAAACCATTAAACTACATCGTTTTGACCTTTAAATATACAAAACAACGACGTTCGAAATGCCAAAATTCAAAAAAAAAGAAAAAAAGAAAAGGTTTGTGGCCGACAACCACTGATGCCTCCTGCCCTCCCCCTTTCGGCCTTTCCACATGGCAGTTTGCTAGTGGCCTCAATTTCTTTTTCATCTCGTTTTTCTGGGCTAATTTTTGGCTAATTTTTTTTTTAAAATATTTTCTTGAATTAAAGTATACATTTTTATCTATAAATAAAGACTCGGTTTGTTTCATTTGGATATCAAAAAAGATTTATATGATTTTTAAAAAAGTTTTTAGCTATTTTCTAAAAAAAAGTAATGGGGATAAATATGGTAAAATATATAAAAATATTGGATTATGTACTATTGTCATATAAATTTTTAGTTTTAAATCAAATAAATATCAAATAAATTATTTTATTAATTTTTAATAAGTTAAATTTAATTTAATATTTGATTTGTGTTGTTTGATTGTACATGCTCTAATAATAAACTCCACTAGTTATTTTAGACGTCAGTTCATTTAATACTTCCTCCGTCCCTAAATTATCGTCATTATTTTTTTTCTTCGTTCGTTTTAAAATAATTGTCTAGTTTGAAGCTTACCTTTTTAGAATATTATTTTTACCACTTTATCCTTATTTTTTCACTCTATTTTAATTATGGGCCACATATACATAAAGGAAACTACACATTAAATCAATATAAAGAATCAAATCAATTTTTTTTTAAAACTATGCATCGAGTCAACTAGAACACGATTATTTAGGGAAGGAGGGAGTATTAGATTTGAGCAATTTTAGAAGTATAACATCCATAGACATGGATATTGAGCTTGTCAGTTGTCAATCAACTTTCTATCTTGTCGGGATAAAAATGTTGAAACATTTGGCAAGTGTACAATAAACTTGACGCTTTTCCTTGTTTCTTTGACTTTTTTACGAGCTATATGATATTATTACGAAATTTATTGTTATCGTAATTGGATAATTAAGTTGGTGATGATTTGAAATATTTATGTTATTATTTAAAAATTAATATAATGTAAAAATTTAAATAGATTTGATCTAACGATATTAATACTAAAATTTTTAATAAAATTACAAACTCTAACTCATAATATCATTCCTTAACTTTTTAATATTTGATGCCTCAAATGCTCATAACATTGAAAATCGGCAAGATAGTGAGCACGCCTATGTATTCGAAATCCGATAGATTAATTTACACCTAGATTATTGGAGAATAATTTATGTAATTTTTGTTAGACACAATTTAAGTTTTTTTTGGTTATATTATAAGATTGAGGGGATGTGTCAAATGCAGAGAATGTTTATTTTGATGATAGTGATAAGTCAACTGAACTTAAAGATGATTTCTTGGATAGTGATAATGATGTTGTTGATGATGAAATGTTTGATGCCAATGTTCATAAGGATGCTGAACAGGGTGGTGTAAACAAGGATAGAAATGACAAAGGGTTGTTGATTGCTCCATAAATCTTGAAGGAATTGATGGATTTAATGATAAGTGCTCTGCTACTGATGATGAGTTGGATAATTTAGATATGGCAAGTGATGATAAAATATGGGAACATATTGTAACATTCACTGAATTCTACAAAGACACTGATATGTCTGACCCTAGATTTACAATTGGGATGACATTTATGGATATTGCAGAGTTTAAGGATGCTGTTACACAATACTCTATAAAGTGGAGGAAAGAAATTAGGTATGCCAAAAGTGAGAAGGATAGGGTCAAGGCAAATATGTAAGAAAGGATGTGAGTGGATGGTGTATATATCCAAGGTTAAAGGTATGAAGCAGTTTAAAGTGAAGGTATACAATCCAATCCTTAGCTGTTAGTGGAGCTTCTATAATAAGAATGTTAGAGTAAAGTGGATTACAAAGGTGTATTTGGAGAGATTTAGGTCCAATCCTAATATGCCATTAAAGTCATTGAAAAAATATATTTTGGCTGAGCACCAAGCAGAAGTGTCAATGTCTAAGTGTTTCAGGGCAAAACAAATATCACTTAAACTGATATAGGGTACATCTGAAGAGCAATACAATAGGTTGAATGATTATTGTGAGGAACTAAGGAGAATGAATCATGGTTCAACTATGGAGTTGTGGACTGATGATTGCAATAGATTCCAAAGACACTATATTTGTCTTACACCATTGAAGAAAGGTTTTTTAGAAGGGTGTAGACCAATTATTGTATTAGATGGTTTCCATTTGAAGGGGTCTGGTGGGGGTATTTTGCTGACTATTATGGGCATAGATAGAAACAATTGTACCTATCCATTTGTGTATGCTGTTGTGGAATGTGAAAATAAGCAGTCATGTATGTGGTTTTCTTGAATTGCTGAAAAAGGATATCAAAATGGGGAACTATTACCATTGGAGTTTTATGTCAGATAAGTAAAAAGGTAGACGTCTTTTTTTTACTTGTTTGATAGTTTAATTGTTTAATTGTTTGTTAATTATAGGGATAGGTACCTGCACTTAAAGTGTTGTGTCCAAATTCAGAGCATAGGTTCTGTGTGAGACATTTGTATAACAACTTCAAGTTTCTACACAAAGGCCTTCTATTAAAACACAAATTGTAGGATTATGTAAGGGCTTCAAATTCTGCAGAGTTTGAAAAATGCATGAAGATTTTAAAAGCAACAGATACAAAGACATTAAACTGGCTTAATGCTAAGCCACCTTAGCAGTGGTGTAGGTCACATTTTAGCACATGACCACAGTGTGATATTCTCTTAAACAACTTGCGTGAGAATTTTAATGCAACAATCTTAGACCCTGGGGATAAGCTTATAATCACTATGTTGGAGATGATTAGGAGAATATTGATGAAAAGAACACATGAGTTGAGAGATAAGATGAAAAAAAAAAGACAGGGTTGTTATGCCCTAAGATTCATGCAATAGTTGAAAAGACAAAGACAAAATCAGGACAGTGTGTACCCACCTCGACAGGCAGCTAAGGTTTTGAGGTTTTATGTAAGGGGACACAGTTTGTAGTTGACAATGAAAATAAGACATGTTCTTGTAGAAGGTGGGACCTTAGTGGAATCCTATGTGATTATGCTATCTCAGCCATGTGCTATTCTGGTTTGGTAGTGGAAGACTTTGTGGCACATTGGTACAAGAGAGAATTATACATTAAGACCTACACAACAACACACTTGATGCAATTCATGGACCTAACATGTGGACAAAGACAAGACTACTACCTATCCTTTCTCCAGTTAATAAGAAGAATAAGGCTGGGAGGCCTAAAAAATTAAGGAGGAGAGAACCTGATGAGAACCAAGATGGCAGGCTGTTGGGATTTAAAAGGTAAGTAAAGGAGGTGGAACAGTAACTTGTGCTTAGTGTAGGAAACTTGGGCATAATTCAAGAAAATTTCCAAGTAAACCTGGGCAACTTGATACTGTGAAGAAAAACACAGTTGCATGCTCCATTTGTAAACAAATATATTGACCATAAGAGAAAATGCCAAAACAAGGAAAACAACCAAATCCCAATCTCAAACTTTGAATGAGGCACAATAGGACGAAGTGCATGAGCCAGAGCCACAACAAGAACCTGATCCAACAACAACAACACCACCACTACCACCTCCAACATAACAAGAACCTGATCTACTTACAACTAGTCAAGTTCTTTCAACACCACCACCACCACCACCACCTCCAACACAGCCAGAACATGATCCAATTACAATAAGGAATGTTTTTCATCATTACCACCTGCTCCAACAAGAACCCCCTAGGAGGTCTGCATTCAAGTCTGGAGAACAAAATGACCTTTATGACTAAAATCAATTTTTGGTTAGTCTACAATTTCTTAATTTATTGTTTATGGTTGGTGTATAATAGTATGAATTATTTTAATGCATTTTATTTGTTTTGCAGTCATTACATTGGAGATGATAATTTTGGTCTGTCAACATGATAATTTTGCTATGTCTAATGAAGGGTTAATAGAGTCATTCTTTTGGGTATTGATTTATTTTGATACATTTCATTGTACCTATCTATATTTGTATTGATTTATTGAATATATTGGTCTTGATCATGATATGTTTTGCAATTTTTGGTCAGCCCTGCTATGAAGATCCTATTTTTGGTCAGCCTTACTATGAAGATCCTTTTTTTTTTGTCAGACTTGCTATGAAGATCATGTTATTCAGCCATCACATTGGGTATAATTTTTTGATCTCAATGAATGTGAATTGATTTAATACATGATTTTTGTGTTTGTTGATGACATTCATCACATTGAATATTTTTTTTTTTATTTATGTTTTTTAATGCAGGGGTGATGAGATTCTTTTGTCAGCTTGGTATGACATGATTATTGTTAAGCATGGAAATAAGGTTGCTACCGCTAAATTACTCTGTCAAGCATAGAACTAGGGTCATGACAAATTGTATTAAATCAAAGTTTTGTGGTCTATGATGATGTTTTGATATCAACCACATCACGTTGGCAGGCTGTATATATGTTGGGTTATTAACATGACTTAAGAATTTAGACTTCATTACATAGTGTTTGCGTCTGTTGATTGATGATACATAAACTTTGTATCGATAGTTATGACATGATTACATAATCAAATAAGAAATATTCAATTCATTTCCACTAGCTAAAAATACCAAATAAAATCAAAGGATTACATCAGGGGTTTACTAATATCCATTTAAATACATATCCAATAACAAAGTTAAAACCACCACAAAAGTAACCCCAATTCATTATACTTTCATACTACAATAGCTTAGTCTTGCCTAATTATGAACAAGAGGAAGAGTAAGTTGAACAAACATGATATCACCAAACAAAACCAAAGACATTTGTTACTTTGCACGGCTGCTTTCTGGGAAGGATCATACCAAAGGAAAATTTTGCACCCCCTTTCTGTCTGTAAGAACAAAAAAAAAATAGTTGATTAAAACATATTTTATTTTCTAACACCTTAGAGATATATATAAAAGAATAAAAAAATAAAATATATTTCATGTTTTGCAAATAATAGTTTAATAATTTTTCTGTTTTGAAATTAAAACCTTTCGTTAAGGAGATACTAGTTTCTTTAATGAGAGGTTTAGTAGGTTGAAAAAACACGTGGTTTAATTTACAAAACGTGAAATATGTTTTATTTTTGGGTAATGCTAGGGCTGCTTTAATATCACTTAATTTTAGGTACCAAATGATGTGACATCTTATGTGTCATATTATTAACATACCTTTCTAACTTATAGTGGAGCCGTAAAATCCAAATAAGATAATAGCGTTAAGGCAATCATTTGATTTGCAAGTTGAGTCCTGTTAGTGGCTCTAGTATTACCCAAAAATAATATTATTATGTAAACTAATTATTGTTATTTAGAAACAGATTTAAACCGTAATATTGATGTATTGAAATCCTATAATATTATTATGTAAACTAATTTTTAGAATTTTTTTGCTTCTCAATAAAAAAGATTTATTTACTCACTACACTGGAAGAAACCTAGCTAATTTCGGCCAAAGGATTAAATCACATTTTTCTATGTTTGTCATCTCCAATAATTAAAAAAGAGAGAGAGAGAGAGAGAGAGAGAGTCAACTCGGTCTAACTCAATTATGAATTAAACTAAGGAGGAAGAAAATCTTATATTATCTCTATTCCGAGTAATGAGTCCACTATTTCATTTTAGAATGTTTCACTTAAAGGATTTATTTTAAAAAATTAAAACATAAAAGTATCATTTTATTATTAATGAACTACTAAAAATATCATTTTTTTAAAAAAATTGATTTTCATACGGAAACTATTTGTTCGAAATGAAGAGAATATTTAAGATGCAAAATTAATATTTATCGTTTGTGGTTCAATTAGTAGCGCACAGCAGTGACTTGTGCCTTTGGGCTAGCTAACGTGTAGAGAGGTGCTTTAAAACCATCGTCTTAATTCGTAAGACGGGTTCCTTTTCTCTTATGGTTTAATTCGCAAACACACGATAAGTCAGATAAAAAAGATCCATTTAATAATTTTTTTTTGTAAAACTATGTTAACTAAGTTTTTGCCAAAGTTTGGGATTCAACTAAGCCTCTTATCTAAGTTATTTTTGTTAGACGGCTAACCAACCTGCAACAAGAACACAGAAAGATAGAAAAGGGACTGGAAGGAAATTAGAATGCGCAGAATATAATGAATGTGCTGTACCTTTAAAGAAAGAGAAGAGAACATGAAGAATATAGGGAGAATAGACCAAGAGGGAGAATATGAGAAGAAAACCAACTTGATCTATTCTTGAATCATGATTACTTCCATGTGTATATATATAGACTAATTTTACACTTGTGCGTTAAACCTATGCGCATAGATCTCTTTAATGAAATTATACTCAAATAAAACGAAGATTATAAACAAAATTAAAAACTATTAAAAAAAAACATGATGAATGGAACAACCTATTAAAAAAATCTGATTTTTAAATTAGAGACTTGTATATTTAAGAATTTTTTTTGTATTATCAAGAACTAAGAAAATAAAGTTAAATTTTTTTGGTTATAAAATTTTTAGATGTGATGAAATAGATAAATATTTCAGATATTTATCGTATTTCTAGATACTTTATCAGTTATGTCAATATATTGAATAAATCGTTAGTAATTCTAATATACTTGATTTTTTTAGTAAAATAACTTTTCGAAATATTTTTACAAATTTATAAATTTTCATAGCCATGTTTACTTAAGAGTTTTATAATCAATTAATGAGATTTGTGTTCTTAATGCATGCTACCTATTGTATAGTAACTAGATCTTTGAGCACGTGCCTATGGCACGGTACCAGTATATCTAATTTCGTCAATTGAAACGCCAACATCTAAATAGAAGGTGCGATTAAAAAAAATGTTACAGTTGTGGGGTACATTACTTCAAGTGGTAGTTGAGGAGCGCTATTCGAACTCTACCCATAGTTGCGGGGGGTTATTTGTAAAGAGTTATATGTAACTAACCTATGAACATTTGATTTTACGGCAGAATCAACCCCCATGGCCAGATAGTCTCGGACAATCAATTAAGCTCTATTATAAGATTATATTAATGTAAGGTTGATGTTTTGTAAGGGGTAATGGTTTAGAAGATTAATCTCAGGGTGTGACTGTTTATAATATTAATTGTAGGGGGTAACTTTGTAACATGGTGAGAGAAAATATAGAGTTAAAAGTGGATAACTACTCTCACACATGTGAATGTGAGAGTGAATCTCAATCATTAAATTTTTTAAAATAATATAATCTCAACCTCTAAATAGCTTTAGTCAATTGCACATGTGTGAGAATGAAGTCTATTGTAATATAGATATTAAAATATGATTTTTTAAATTAGAGACTTGTATATTTAAGAATTTTTTTGTATTATCAAGAACTAAGAAAATAAAGTTAAATTTTTTTTGTTATAAAATTTTTAGATGTGATGAAATAAATAAATATTTAAGATATTTATCGTCTTTCTAGATACTTTATCAGTTATGTTAATATATTGAATAAATCGTGAGTAATTATAATATACTTGATTTTTTTAGTAAAATAACTTTTCAAAATATTTTTACAAATTGAAAATTTTCATAGTAATGTTTATTTGAGAGTTGTATAATCAATTAATGAGATTTGTATTTTCAATGCATGCTAAAGATGACTTTCCTTTTTTGGAAAGTACATTTTGACAGAATTTTACATGTTTTAGACTATCTTATCTATATATACATATATATATATATATATATATACACACACACACACACACACACACACACACACTAGATCTTCATGCTCATGTCTATGGTACGGTGTCTGATTTCGTCAATTGAAATGACATTGAATAAATAGAAGGTTTACAGTTACATTGCTTCAAGTGATAGTTGATGGATTGATGTTTTATAAGGGGTGATTATTCAGAAGATTAATCACAGAGTGTGACTTTGTAATAAGAAAATAAAACATAGGGAGAAGGAAAAAAAATGACTGCTCATAATATTAATTGTAGGGGTGACTTGTATTAGAGAGAGAAAAAATAGGGAGTTAAAATGGATAACTATTCAAACATGTGAATGTGAGGGTGAATCTCAACCGTTAAATGTTTTAAGAAAATTTAATCTCAACTTCTGAATAGTCTTAGTCAATTACATAGCTGTTTTATAATATAAGGCTAAT